>CM052245.1:11268406-11314785 GCA_028455795.1 Lasioglossum marginatum | reverse complement strand
AGAGAGAGAGAGAGAGAGAGAGAGAGAGAGAGAGAGAGAGAGAGTGTGAAGGAGAGGGATGGCCGAGCAACTAACGAGGAAAGAAAGGGAACGGATTCTTTGGTAAGGACACGAGAAAGGGTGGGCGGCTGGTAGTAGGTTGGCAGATAGGTAGATAGGTAGCTACACCTGAAGTACACTCCAAGTTGGCTGACCCAATTCTCTCCAGCCTCCACCGAATATCCGCGTTCGAGCTAGGCAGATGCGGCACCCTCTCGCCACCCCCGCACAGCCTCCTCGGTCCAACCCCCGGGTTTCCCACCCCCTTTCAACCCCCTTCGAACCCCTTCAACCCCCGCGTGGCCCGTTCCACAAACCAGTGCACGCGTCCCCGCGATCCTTCTTCCAGCTCCCCTCAACCCCTATTTTGCCCTTACTCCTCCTCCTCCTCCTCCTCCTCCTCCTCGTGCAACCTCCCCATCATACTCCTCCTGCTGGTCCTCCAACCCCCTCGTTCTCAACCCCTCCATTCTTTTACTCTTGGATCGCTATAATGGAGAGCCGGGCTGCTCTCAAACGATACGTCATTTCCCGATTTCCTCCTGTAATTCTCGAGTCTCGGCACTCGTCGTTAACCCCCTGCCACCCCAGGATCGACAACCCCTTGCTATCGACGCCAATGGGTTTTCGATGGGACCAGCGGCTGCGAATTTTGTCACAAAATTTGATCGGGCTTTCCTCAGCTTGCAAGAGGAGAATTCAAGGGTTCAGGAATAACTTTTGGTCCAGAACATGCTACAATATAGTTCAGTTATATATGCACCTTTTGGTAATTTATTTCGAACAGTCGAGAAGCAAAGAAACTGCATATGTACGAATATTATTGTACTATTCTCCATTCATTAAAATTATTAACCCTTAGAATTATTCGCAGTATTGTTTAGACGATGAAATATGTTGGTGTTTAATCAATTGCTAAACAATTCAAGTATTGTATGAGGTATTATACCAATTTCATATCCATAAAATGAAAAAAATCATATACAATGGAATTATTCTAGGTCGGAAGTTCTAATCTAATCAATTACTACACATTTAAGTATTGGATGAGGTGTTATATCAATTTCATATCCAAAAATGAAAAAAATCATACACAATGAAATTATTCTAGCTAGGAAAGAGTTAAAGGAGGAGATATTGTACATTTTTATTTAACTTTATTTAATTCGTCCTTTACAACTGATTTAGACAATTTATGTCTTGCCCTAAAGACTCTCGGGATATTTTCTTCGCTGGAGAAACTACACATGCAATCTGCATACAGAGTGGTGTACAATTCGTTCGAATGAGTTGCCAAGAATAAAATGACTTGGACTAGCACAAAGCGAACGTTTCGCCGACCATCAGGAATGATCATCGGGATTCCTCATGCTCGGTTAAACGACACGGTGACGCTCTCTCGCGGATAGGCTTCCGGAGATCGGTTTTTCGCTCGACGGTGGGGGTCGACGGTTAAAAACCGCCGAGTCTTGTGCAGCAAACACTCGTCCCCGAATTAAACGCATCGCGAGAACTCGCGAGAACTCGCGAGTGCGAGGTTGCGCGGGCGTTACAAAAGAATTGCTCGCGCAAAGAGCATTGCTAATTTTCGAGGCTGCCTCCCCGTCGTCGTCTTTGATCTCGACGACCCGACTCGGACAAAGGATTATTCAGGCATATATTCTGAAAGAGGGATAAATTAATGTCACGAATCCGGAGTGAACAATGACGGGCCGAATTACGAGCGGTTGCATGGACGCGGGTATTCCTCTCTCTACCTCTCTCTCTCTATTTCTTTTTCTTTCCGTATATGTGTGCATACAGGGTGGGCCAATAACTTTCAATATTATTTTTAATAATATGAAAAAACGATACATACAAGACTTGCATGGTATTCAGAGGGAAATAATGTAAATGTTTTTATATTTTTTATAGCGTATTGATAGAGTATCAAATTCTCCATAAAACTGTATTGCCCTTCATTCTAAATGTAATAGTTAACGAGATATTATCGAAATAATTTTCCACATTTGACGGTCAATACATTTTTCTGCAGAATTTGATGCTCTGTTGATTCACGATACAAAAGGTAGGTTTTTGCTCGATTTTTCATTCACGCCATTTGCTTTGTTCTGTACTGCATTTTTTTATAATACCTCATTCTTTTAGTGGGAATGTATTCTACAGTCTAAAACTTGTTATAAAATGTATTTTTTTAGCGTATTAAATCAGTATGTCAGTGTATACCATCGGTGGTACACGTGGCACGGAACGTGTTAAATAATTCAAGGTGACCTTGAAATGAGAAACATTTACATCACAATATTTTCACCTCCATACCTCCCATAAAGGTTCCACAAAGTTCAGAAGAAGTTCTTGTTGTTGCGAAAGAAATATCGTGGTCTTATAAAGGGAACTGTGTTGCAAATAGCGGAAATGTTCAAGGTGGTGAAAATTATTGGTCCCACCCTGTATGCACACGGCCGCGCGTCGACTAAACGCGAAAAACACGGCGGCACCGATGCACAACGGGGCGGGCAGAGAGAGAGTCTCGCGGAGAGGAAAGTGGAGCGAGAAGAAAAGAATTTCGAAGCCGATACGCATTAGTCCCGGTGAAAAGAAATTAACGCGGTCCATCACCGGGATGAAACGCGCCTCGTCGCTGAGCGGAAACGGGCCGACTGCTCCGCCTGGAGAATCTTGTTATTGTCATTCGCGCGACGCTGTGCTAGAAAAACCGAAAACATTAACGAGCATCGAATTTTCGGCCCTGGAGGATGAAAGAGTTCTGACTCGCGGAGACAGACGATTCCGACGAGTGTACCGGATATGGAAGTGCTTGGATCGTTGTTTAAACAGTTCTTCAATTTCTCGGGAACTTGTTTTTAGTGTGGTCCTTTATGTAGACCCATTGATCTTTTTATCGTATCATAGAGAACAATAAAAATTGTAAACAACAAATATTTTTAGAGATTGTATACACTAAGGGATGAAAATTACAATAAAAATTGCGTTTGCAATCTAGTAAATAGTCGAATCTAAGCAACAAATATTTTTAGACATTGTGTACGCCGAGGGACGAAAACTACAACAAAAATTGCGTCCGTAATCGTAGAAAATAATCAAAGAGATAGTGGAGCGTCGTCCATGGAGGATTCAGGTGTCCTTTGAGAAGAAATATCTGGAAAACGGTGCAGCTGGCATCAAAGATAATTATCAGCGTGGCATTTGACACACACGACGAGATATTTCTTCGGGAATAGGGCGAGGCTTTCACCCTAAAGCAACGTTGCTGGCCAGCTATACGGCTCCTGCTGCTACCCCTACCAACACTATGCTACCTCGTCATCATGCGTTGTCACTGGTGCATACACGTATACGCACAAATACTGAGAAACTGTGTAATACTTCCTTGACGACGAAGCTACCAGCCTGTCATGGCTCTGCGTCTTCAGCATCGCGCAGTTTTCTCCGTAGGGTGGGGACAACCCTAAGCTGTCGCCGGTCCGAGACTCGAGGACAACGCTACCCCCAAAGTCTCATCAGCCAAGATCGTAACGGGGATAGTAAGTTAGACTACTTTGCTCGTTGCTGAGTTACAGCTGTGAACATTTCCAGCGGTCGAATTGCACCGTGGAATATATCCGATGGGGCGCAACCCTCCCCTAATTGTTAGATCGTTGCGAAAGTTCTGATGTTTTCTGACGACTTTGTGTATGCTCCTCGGACAATAAACTAATTATTGGCGTCCAACCCCGTTGACATATGTACATATAATCTCCAGTGAGATTCCTAATGGAAATTTAACCCTTTGCCCCACGGTTTATTTTAGAGTTTCAATGATTAGAACTTTTTTGTAGATCGTAATTTCCTAAAAGAAGGAGAAAACTCATATCTATTGTACATAATTAATTATCTCCAGCAGGCGTACATTAACAAAATAGAATTTTTTTTCGGTTGTAGAATCAATCCGATGAGAATCTTCATCACGAGACACCGATATTAAGGTAAGGGGTTAAAGTACAGTTTACTAAATACAAATGTTATTCATTTCTTTCAACGCTGAAGTCATATCTGGATACAGAGCTACCTACTCTCCATTTGTCTTTCAAATGTTTTGTACATTTGAACACTGTAGAAAATACTGTCATGAGGGTTAAACATGCAATTTTACTGAAAACTTGGGCGTTCGTCCCCTAAATTGACGAAGATAATGACCGAGGTACAAACAAGATCGTCGTATTCAATGGACACTTTAGGCACACTGCCAACGGCCTGAGAAAAAATGCTAGGACACTAAGCTTCTCATAGCTGCTCGAGAAGATCAATTCGATCTCTCGCTACAATTTTTCAAATATTTGGAGAAGCAGACGCATTTAATAGTGTTGGGTTAAGAAAATTGATTCGATCTCCTGCTGCCCTGTTTAAAAATATTTAAAACAGCAGAGACGCATTTAATAGTGTTGGGTTAAGAAAATTAATTCGATCTCCTGCTACACTTTAAAAAATATTTGAAAGAGGTGACGCATTTAATAGTGTTGAAATAAGGAAATTAATTCGATCTCTCGCTACACTTGAAAAAATATTTAAAAAAGCATTTAATAATGCTTAAAACTCGTTAGAACTCGCTGCACAGTAGAAGAACTTTTCTCTAGTCAGTCGTCGGGATTAAATTCTGTCAAAGGGTTTAAAGTTCATGGATCCTATGTGTGCCGGAATAAAATACTTTAATAAAATACTTAAAGTACTTTAAAGTGTCGATTATTAATTAGAAACTCTATATAAAATTGTCAATATAAAATTGTGAGTCAAACTTCATAATTTCAGCAGACGCTTTTATGTTTAAAAAATGAATTTAATTTTTAATCATCCAAGAGAGTAGAATTTATTTGTCAACAAGAATGTAGAAAAGTAATTTCTATCGTAAAATCATAGAAAATTTTTCAGGCAAATTCAATATGGTTGTAGGTGCTCGGGAATTGGCATAAGAGTTGATTCTGCATCCAGTTTTTGCGGAGCAGGTTCTTCTAGTGGGTCGCTTTAATTTTGCACGAGTGCTGGCCGCGCTTTTATCGCATCTCACGCATCATTTGTATCATTTAGCGGAATTCAGAGCGGCGGAGCCACTCGTGGAGCCGATTAGCTTGTAATTCGAAGAGAAGAGGACGAAAGCAGTACCAAAGGTGGACGAGCTGGATAAATTGCGCCGTCGCCTTTGAATCACTTCATTCGACTAAGATACTTCAAGTCTCCCTCTCTCCTCTGCCCGCAGAGGAGAATTTTTTCTTCTAGCCGTTTCTTAACTAAATAGATTATACCGAACTCGTCAGCGGCAATTGCCTGTAATGCGTCGTTTGCATCAAGAGAGACCGCCATTAAATTAATCAGCACAGTATCATCTTTTTTTCTCTCGTTGGATTTAACCATTGAAATCATGGTGTTAGATTTCAATGGAAAGTTTCTTTTTCTACATTTATTCCGGTAAATTATTATTGGGCTGTGCATTTTTCAGTCCAATCCCCTTTGTGTAATCTACAAAATAAGAATTGTAAAGCACGTTTAAATTCAATACCGTGGACCGTTCAAAGTTAATATGTTGGAACGTTATTTTATATTCCGTAATAAAATGTAATGTTTCGGGAGGAATGATTACAGAAAGGTTTGATTGTTAATAAAACAAGGAAGTTCTCTCGTGCAGGTGAGATTTATGTGCGTTGTAAATTATTATGTATGCTGTGTATTGGGAACAATTATCACCCGATAGAATAGCAATTTATTTCATTCTTTTATAGGTTGTGTTTGCAATTAATGCGACGGTGCTTTAAAATGATTCTGTTTTTTCACTGTTTTGTGCTTGTACATTGTCTAGTTTATTTTGATCATAAGTCCAATTATCTTTAGCTCCATGTAACAGTCATTTATGAATTTCCATATACTCAATTTCTCTGCAATTGATATTCGATATTTAACTACATTTAGCCAGCGGTTCATCAGTTTTGTAAAATATATTTTTAGAGAACCTCTAAAATTTATTTATTAATAAAAATTGATCAGCAGAACCTAAATAACGACGCTAGACGACGCCTGAGCGCAGCAGAGTGGAAACGAACGGCATCACCAGAGTGTTAAACGTTCGCATAATGCGTCAGGTAATTTGCACATGCAGCGTTCTGCGTTTCCCGGTTTAATTGGCAGTGCTGTCGAGACGCAACGAGAAAACTCGCTCGCCTGCAGCCGGCCTAAAAGTTTCGGTTCACCGCGGACGTTGCAGGCAAAACTGCACGCGAACTCTGCCCTCAGAGCTACCCACCCTTGCATTCTCTCTCTCTCTCTCTCTTTCTCTCTCTCTCTTCCTCAGTCACCGTTTCTCTTTCTCTCTCTCCTTATTCCCAGTCCTCCCCAGTTGCAGGTAATTAATCTAGCGCGCGCGCCAAGTATGGCACTGGTGGCCTCGAAAGCGCGTTTATGACCGGAGCGCGACGTAAACGAGAAGCGCGCCGGGACCGAGAGAGGCTGCGGTTTCCGGCTCCGTGAGCACCATTTGAAAATTCCCACCGGGGAAATTGGCACGTACACGAGACTAATTTCTCGGATTCCGAGGCGGCGTCTTTGTATCGCGGTGCGACTCACTGTCGACAACAGTCCATCGGTTCCGGCTTAGAAACGCGGTCAGGCGACGTCAAAAGCCAAGCAAGATTGAAACCTTGCGAAAATGTAGCTTGCACGCCGCTGGTCACGGAAGAAATCAGAAATGGCCCTAGGAATGATAACGCCCTCTTAAGGATTATATTGAATTTTAAATATTTAGGGCAGTTCAGAAGATTTAGAAATGCGGTTAGGCGACGCCAAAAGTCAAGCAAGTTTGACGAGGAATCATTTTTTCTCGTGCAAAAATGATCCTAGGGGTGACAACGCCCTCTTCACGATTATATTGAATTCTAAATATTTAGGAAACTTGTAAGGGTAGTTTAGAAGATTTAGAAACACGGTTAGGCGGCGCTAAAAGTCAAGCAAGTTTGAAACCTTGCGAAAATGTAGCTTATACGACGCTGATCACCAAAGAATTATTTTTTCTCGTTGATAACACCCTCTTGAGGATTACATTGAATTCTAAATATTTACTATTTATTTCTAAATATTTCTACCCTCGTAAGGGTAGATTAGAAACATACGCGACATAAATAACAGTATCAACAGTTCAATTGGAAGTTGGTGTTCTCTTATAGTTTTTTTATGCGGCGGGCATGAGAAATTTTGAAAAAATTCTTTTCAGATGTTACTGGCGCATCCCCATGAAATTGTATTTTTTTGAAACGTGAAGCTACAGTGACTCGCAAAAATGTTCGTGAGAGAACGATCAAAAGCACATTGAAAAAGGTAACAATATTGCGGGATATTTCTTTTTTTATCAAGGTACGTGACTAGACTGAATTAATACTGTTAGTAACGATGCAGATACAGGTGCAGCAATCTCATTTACAATTTATATAGGGATCTAGCATAATTAACAATGCTGTAACCATTTCATACTGTTCAAATTACACGATGGTTCGATCCGCTGTACAAGCCCGTCTAAATTCAACGATTGTTAATTGGATAAAAGGTTGTTCAATAACGAAGCAAACAATCGCTTGAAAGTATAAAAAGATTACACCGAAAGAGGTATAAAGAGAATAATGAAAGAAGTAAATCATGAATAAAGAGAACTGTATCAATATTTCTACTATGATGAACGTGAAGAGTAAAATGGTAACCGTTTTAAAGACTTGAATGAATGAAAAGCCGCATTGGGAATTGATGCCCCAGTAGTAGTTAAAAGTATCGGTAACTAAATCTTCATTTTGGAGATCATTATACCAGATTACCACCGTTGATTGCCGATATCATTTGCAATTTGATCGCATCGCTAATATCACGAAAGATATCAGAATTAAATGAAATACATAGAGACGCATATAATCGCGAGCATTACTATTCCATATTCCCTTTCATTTTCTGCAATCTATAAACTGATCTACAAGAGATTCTTGCAATTATTTCACCTTTTAACACATTTACCGAGTCATCCAATAGCAACAATTCATTTCCGTGCTGGCAGATCGAACACGAATAAATTTTCTTACAATCGACGACATGCAAAAGAATCGACAGATTGACAGAGTCGATAAAGTTGTAGAATTTGCAGTCGATAGCAGAAATCGTAAATAACCAGTTGTCGTTTTATTAAATAAATTGCTTCGACAAAAAAATTGTATTACATACACGTTACTAGAGTGCGGATTTTAAGCATTTATGGTAAAAATGACTATGCACTATTTAAAGCAGTGGTCATATTAAAAAGAGTTGAGGACGTCAGTATATTAGTTTCAATATAATAAGATAATTAAATGATGAAAAAATTTTTTTGTTGGCACCTGTGTCTTGCAAGCAATGCAAACATATTTTATTTTGCATAAAGATCCGCAGTCTACAGATTACTAATGTGCAAATAGCCATTAAGACATTTCAATTCTCATTCAACAATTTACATTTCAATCCTCGAGAACGTCCGACCTCAAACGCACATAGAGCTATACTAATACAGAGGATCGGAAGGGTGTCGAGGGCCCGTGGAATTCTTAACTCGGTCCTGGAGGTGTGCAAAGGGTTGATCAATCGACCGAGTAGCGTCCTGGAGCACGTGGGCAGAAGCGATCGACGCACTCATGTCGGGGAGAGATTCTGTACGCGTGCGGAATTCGATATTCATCGAAAATTGCTCTAACGAAAATAGAGGCGGAGTCGTGTTACCAAAATACGGGTCAACGAGGAACGATCGTTAATTGCGAAAGAGAACAGCGGCGCCCATTAATGTCCGAACCACTCTCTTTCTACGTCTATTCGTTTCGGAACGATCGGTGTGTGTCTCGACACGTTTGTCGAGACTGGGACAGAGAGAGGAAGAGGCGAAAGAGAAAAAGAGAGGAGAAGACAGACAGAGACAAGAAGGAGGGAAAAAGGGAGGGAAAGAGAGAGAAGAGAAAGGGAAAAGGGGAGGATAGGGAGAGAGAAAGGGAGACGCACGTGCGCGCATTAGCAGGAGAAAAGAACGCAGTTTGCACAATACCGCGCGGAAACGAGTAGGTGGTTCTTATTAATACTCGCTTCCCTCGCGAGCTCTTTACTCGAGAGATCGCGAGCGAGCACGTTCTCCGGTTCCGCTTTCTCCCCAGGCTTCTTTTCTTTTTTCGCCAGCCCTCGCCTATTCACGCATACGCTATCCACTATCCCTCGCGGAAATTGCTCAACCAAAATTGTTAACGCGATCATAAAAATAGAGAATCGCATCGGAACGTAGCCTGAACATTTCGATCTATCCCCGTTTTCATTCCCGTTGCTCTACTATTTACTTTCTTACTTCATTAACAACTACGTTGTTACTGCATCGCCCTTGTCATTAAAATTCTCTGACAGTTTTTCTAATACGAATTTTTATCTAGACAAAAACCACTGTAAAGTGTACACTGAACCTGAGCAGTCCAATGACATAATCAAAATGGGGGTCAATGTGGATCCAGGCATCGCCAACTGGGTACATTTAGAGGTTCTCCACAAAACAACTTCCACCATTTTATTACAAGTTCATTCACAATATGTCCTTACTGGAGAATTTGAAGATTATAAAAAAATTATGCAAGTGATAAATATTAAGACTTGTAAATACAGTACTGGCACTCCCACAATAAATTCAAGAAAACAGATAGCAACTGAAAACTCAATGAAGAACACTGCAACAGAAAGACCATATGAAACAATGTACGTGATGGCTATCAGAGAAAATACTCTACGTAACCGGGATAGCGGTGTAGGGTCTCCGAAAATGTTTCCATTCCCCAGAAACCAATGAAACACCGCATCTAATGAGACGGCAAGTATTTCCCAAATAAATAGAGGCGTTCCTCCGAAATGAATATTTTGTCAGGCGAATTCTATTACCTTTCACGGACACTTAGTCCCCTCGATCGACTACTTTTCGTGGCGGGGGTGGTAGACGCGGTCAAGTGGACCGTTCCATTCGAGAGCGGCGTTCCCGAAGGTAGAGCCGTGGCACACAGCGTTTCAAATAGCGCATACCAACTGTACCACAGCGTAGTTCGAAACAATTTTAACATTTTATCAAATTCCCATATCTACTTCTAGCAATTGAAATCAATGCAATTTCGACTGCATAAAAAAATCTTACAGAAAGCTTCATTAGGAACGTTTGGGTCGTGTCCACACATTTATCGTACAACTCAGTGAGTGTTTCATTTAACATTGAAAATATAAGTAATTGCTGTTGTACATATTTTCAACTTTCTGTGAAAGAATATATACAATCAACAAAGTGAATCATTTAAATAGGAAGCTGCCAGCATATTTGTCTTCCAATTTTCAATTCCCAAAAGGAGAAAAAGTTCCCAAACATTTTCCCGAGTAAGACATACGAGTTCAAACGAAGTCGAAAGTCTAAAAATCACGACTATCGAACTGTCTAGTCTCGCTCCTGAAACAACAATTTACCGAACCATTTCTCGAAACCCTCAGTCTGAAAAACCGGAGCATCTAGCCACGGTGCAGGACCCAGTTCCTCGAATGGCTTCGTTAAGTCATATTCAAGGACCGTCCAGTTCCCGACGGTTTTGAATTTCTGGACCACCGTTATCCTCCCGAAACCACCCCTATCTGCTATACGAGGTGCTCGCATCGTGGCCGATTCAGCGATGGGAATCAAGGGAAGTACAGCTCGTCGTCGAGGTGGAAAGAGCAACGGAAAGTACTCGCGCGAGTCGAATGAAAAGAAGAGCGTAGAAAAGAGAGAAAAGAGAGAGAGAGAAAGAGAAAGAGAGAGAGAGAAAGAGAGGGTAGTGGATGAAAAGAGAATGACGCGTCGACGGAACACCGAGGAACAAAGTAGTGGATGCCTATTGGAAGCTCGGGGAGGTGGAACTGTTGTTCGCGCGAGTCGTATCGAGTGGCGGAGTGCCGATGGAGGAGAGTATTCGCGATGGTGGGGCTGTATGGAATGGGAAGAGCGAGAGAGGGGAGTCAGGGGCGTAAGGGGACAGAGGGTTCTCGCAGGGGTGGAGAGCCGAAGAAAGCCTGGAGGGAGCCAGGGGTGGCGCTGCCGGTGGTGGCGGTGGTTCGCGATTGCAAAAGCAATGCCCTCGGTCACGGTGACCCGGTTACCTGGCCCATATCCGTTCCAACCCCCCCTAATGGCGCTACCCCAAATCCTACTCCTCCTGAATCCAGCCTCCGGAGCACCCCTGCACGCCTTACTTCGCCGGCCTAGTCGCGGAACCGCTTCTTCCTCCCTCGTTTCGCGATCTTCTTTACCACCCCCTCACGATCTCCTAATCCTGCCCTCCAGCCGCGATCAAACCCTTTGGCCTTCGGGGTTTTTTAGTAGAGTGATCGCTGGTGGGCGAAATGGTGATTGAACGTGTGAAAGATTGTTGCGGTTTTACGATTTTTTTTTGGTTTGTAGCGCGTTGACTAAATTCCTCTCATTCCCTCGATGGTCTACTAATCCTGCTTTCTAGTTGCCATCGAGTCCTTCGTCCTTCGAGTTTTTTTTTTAGTACAATTATCGCTGGTGGGGCGAAATGATGATCGAAAGTATGGAAGATTGACACGATTTTATGAGTTTATTAGTTTGCAGCCCAGATTTTTCTTGTTCAACCCTTCACACGGTCTTCTAATCCTATCTGCTAGACATGATCGAAACCTTCGCCCTTTGAATATTTTTAATCATCAGTAAAAATTGTCCCAATATCAAACCGATGTTTAGATCTAAGTAAAAAATAAATGGAAACGTTCGAATAAACAAAAAGCGGGAATATATGTCAAACATTCGTGTCTCTCGGGTCTAAACACGATTCTGAGAGCACACAGACTCGAACCGGCGCCGTGTGGACGCCATTCGAGCAGAAAGGGTTAATAACAGCGTTATAACGCTTATACAGCGCAGCTAGCCTATGCGTGACATGGTGCTTCATCTTCTTATTTATTGTCTTATTAACCCTTCGACCAGCCAAGTATCGTTCGCGAGGCACGAATAAGCGGGGACGATAAATATTCGAGTAACTGCGGCAATGTCATTTGCGCGCACCGAGAAAGACAGGGAGAGAGAGAGAGAGTCTTGTATTCTTTGCACACTTCCCGGGCTCCCACCCCTTATTTCCTGTCCTCGTTTACTCCGTTCTCAGGGTAATATCCGTTCCCCACGAATTCACAGGGAATCAAAATCGTTCGCTTCCCATGAAACATCAACCATGAACCATCTCATCGATCATGCACGCACGAGAGGAAATTTCGTCAACATACGCGTCTCCGCGAGAATTCGAGCCCCGGAGGGACGCTCGAATGTTTATAACAATCGCCTGGACTCTAGATCCAGACTGCAGAGCTTCAGACAGCTTTGCACAGCTTCGCAAAGCTGCGCAAAGCTTCAGAGAACTTCAGACAGCTTCGCAGAGCTTCAGAGAGCTTTATAGGGCTTCATAGAGCTTCACAACGATTGACAGAGATTTAGAGGGCTTCGCAAAGCTTCGTGGAGCTTCACACAATTACAGAAAGCTCCAGTCAGCTTCTCAGACTTCCGCAAGGATTGACAGAGCTTCACGAAGTTTCAGAGCCTCTGAAGTTTCTTTGCAAAGCTTCAGAGATTTTCAAAGCGCTTCAGAGAGCTTCAGAGAGCTTCAGAGAGTTTCAGACAGCTTGAGACAACTTCGCAGAGCTTCACACAGATTCAGAGACATTTCAACTGCTTCCCAGAGCTCCATAAAGTTTCAGAAAGTTCCCCAAAAACGAAATAAACGATTAAATTCAGTACATTGTGAAACTTCCAAAGACTGTTCACTCCTTGTTCTGAAGTTCCGTGGAAAATCTGTAAAACGCTTCTAGGACATTGCTGCGCGAGCTCGAAAATTGTCGGCACCCCACGAGGAGGGATGTGCAAATTCATTTGAACCGAAAGTAGCGTTCCCAATCGCGAATTCCGCAGTCAAGAAGACGATCGATTTATTTGCGCTCGGATCGGCGCGATGGCGGCCCGCAGAACGACACGGATTTCGTTAACGGGACGGTCCGGTCGGTCCCGCCGCAGTTCAAACATCAAAGTTTTCGATATCGTTGGCCGCCGTGAACCCTGGTCCAATTAGTTTCGCTCCAGAAAATGAAAGCGGCCGGAACGGGGATTTTCCGGGCGAATATTCCCCGACGCGGTCGTTCGTCGGTACATTAACGACTACTTTCCGTCGCGTCGACGCATTCTGCTCTGCTCTCCGCTCCGCACCGTCGAAAACGCAGGCGAACGCAGGCAGATAATGAATAGCGACGCGGTTAACGAAGATAAATGATATCGGCCGATAAAAATTTCACCGGAAACCACGTCCGATCGTTTAACGCCGATAGCAGTGGACCATCATCGTATAATACGCATGGCATCTGATCTCTGCTCGAAGATCCTTGATTTTTTACGTGGGATCGCGATCGTTGTAGCTCGGAATTTTTATTCATGCAAATAATGTTCACTATCTGATAGGATCTCTTTACGTATATCAATATCAACACCCGACAATTTATCATAAATCGTTTGAAAGCAACAGCAACTTCTCTCGTAATTCAACATACTCTGAAATCATTTGAAGAAATCTGAATGAACGAGAAATTAATGAAGAAAGTGGCATCAAATAATTTATACACTGCAAGCAAGCCGAACGAGTGCACGTTTTCAATGTTAACATACTCAATGACAATTTTTCTGCCACAAATAGAATTTATACACCGCTGCTGCGCAACAGCTCCACAGCGCGATATAATATAATTGATCGAGTAAACAGGAAAAGGATGAACGAAACCTTCGCAGAATACAATTTCCGACACCACAAAGGTTCGTTATGGGAAAAACGATGTCGAAAGGCGAATTACCTGCACGTTTGTCGCAAAAATTCTGGCGCGATAATGGCGGGACAGCCAGCCAGGGGAAAATGGAATATCATGAAGGGACGAAGTGAAGCGACGAATTAACTCGTCTTGGCCTGTTAACAGGTGACCGAGCGAGCGAGCAGCGCGGAACTTTTCATTTTCAGCCGCGGGTCAGGATATCGGAGATTCTCGAGTCTCTTTGTCGCCCGGTGAAATTCATTGGGGCTCGTATTTACAGCATAATACGCAAGTTTAATAAGCGGACGCGTTCACTGCCTGTATATACATACATACATGTACATATACATTCGTAGCTCGTTGTTTGCCTCGTGATTTGAATAAACCGGTTCACTCGCGTTAACGCGTGTTTTCTCGCGCCATTTTTCCTCGATGCGTTTTCGCCCCGCGCCCCCTTGTGTCCGCGGTGCTGGCCCTTTAACAGCCGCTGTCGCGTGCGCGTGACTTCCGACGCCACCGTTTCTCTGCCCGCGGATAATCGCGCTTTTCACCGTGGAAAGTGCTTGTAAAACTTCAATACTGGCTGTAATATCGTATTTATTCTGTAAAGAGCATTCTCTAGTTTGTATTTATATTGTTCATCGTATCGTTGTCTTTTCAAGCAACAAAGCTTCAGATGATGTTTCACTAGAGTGATCGAGATTGCGGATTTTATGCATTTATCAGAAAAATATTGAAATTTTGAATGAAAGAAATAAATGTTTACTTAGCTGCTGTATTTTGTCATTGACACACAATTCATTTTAACGATCCGCAGTCTATCCCATTGATGTGATTGAAATTTTAATCTAATGATATTCTTTTCAGTATTTCATAGAAGGGTGTGCATTTCATAGAAAGTTACAACTAGACTGCGGATACTTATGCGAAATCAAAATTGTCTTGACACTGGAACTAAATAGAGACAAAATCACTTGCTCCTGATTTGTTCTTTTAGAAAGATTAAAATTATAAATATGTTTTTCTGAGAAATTGTTTCAATTAGGCAATGTATGCCAGTTGCGTTTAGTGCTCAGTAGTCCTACTGTTAATTAATAGGAAAAGAATACATAAATATTTATTTCTTCGCTTAATTCTTTCAATATATTCACAGTAGCGACTATCGTAAATTCTGTTTCAAGAACAGTAAATGAGCAATTTTGAAAAAAACAATTTAGTAGGAAGTGCTGGTGGCGAACGTGTTAATAAACTCAATAAAAAAATGTAGGTTGCATCCAGTAAGCAACCAGTGCTGCCATAGAAGCGGAAAATTCGTGTGCAATCAGACGTTCGTTGAGAAGGCTGACCGAACCACTGACTGAACCACTGAAAGCAGTTGAATATCGACTCCTTCGAGAAGAATGCAATGCGATGGCAGATTCGATTAGAAACGCAGTCGGTTGAAGGAACGTGGGTCAGCGAGGACATTTGCGGAAAGGAGAAGCGGAAAAACGCGTTTCGCGAATCGCGTTTAACCGGAATCCCCGGGCCGGAACGATTAAGCGATTCCGTCGGCGCGGCGGGATATAACCGTTCGTTAATTAGAACATAACGGGACGCGGACTGCATGGAACAGCGAGGGGAACATTGTGTTCTCGAGACACACTTTACCGCGCTTTGTCTCAAGTTATTCGAGCCTTTGTGCAGCCCGGGGAAGCGACACTTGCCGGGAAAGCGGCTGTCTTCCGAGTAATTGTCTCGGTAACGAGTAGTGGCCCTATCGAGGCGCGGCGTCCGTCTTTCCATTCGCGAATCTGTCGACATGTCTGCCGCACGCGTCGATTTGCGGTTTTGCTCCGCGCCCTCTGGGGCAAGCGGAGGGCCAAACCGCGTTCCTCGAGCCTGCACAATTTTCTGAGCATGCAGGTTTCCTCATTCGTTCTTAAACGAATGCCTTTACTATATTTTTTTATTTGAATATAAGATTAAAATATTATTCAATTACACATGCATAGACTGCGGATCTCTATGCAAAGTAAAAATGTTTTGCACCGATTGTGAGCACCAGGAGTTAAATCAAATTTTGTTTCATTGAATACATCATAACAATATTCTCAGATTTTTCTAATCTTTTACTATTTTATATTTCACCCAGCCAATTTCTTCATAAATGCACAAAAATCCGCGGTCTACATATGCTCAAAAATAGTCGCCCGAAAGTTGCTCACGGTTAATGTTCATTTATTTTTGTTTAACATTTGATTTCCATTAACTGTTTCCGGAATTCTTTAATTTTTTTATCTGTATTATGAACATATACTGTTGTATACATTTTCTTTATTTAATACCATTTTTACACGTTAAAGGACTGTCTTCAATAAATCAGTGTTATTATTTTCATGTTTCTACTCCCTCTTCTGTTTTTCTTCGTAGAAACAGCAACACATTTCACGTAATAATCGAGCTGAGCTTTTCCAGCAGGCTTCTCGATCTTTTTCCAGCGTGAAGATCAAGCAAGATCTTCATAACACCTAGCAGACCGAACCGATTACATGGCGTCTCCGTAATTTATGTGGCTGCAGCCTCGAGGGTGGTTTGTGCCCTTTTTATTCCACAAAACGAAGACACGAGATTCCTCTCGAGATGCTCTAGCTGCTGTAACACGTCCTCGAGTAGTCTGACTGTCGCTCGCAATAAACTACCACGCATTTTTGTCAAAATTAGGAGCTAGTCGTATAACATGGATTTGTAAGAGCGTATTGCACCAAATTGCGGACGTTTATACAAATTACCTTTCTTTGTCTCCTATATTGTAATATACAGGAAGAAAAGAAATAGCATTTTTTCGTTTGACAAAAATGTACTTCCTTGAAAAGGGTGATTCCTGAGATCGTTTGAAGTAACTTTTTCCTTTGTGAAAATCTTGTCCGCAGCGTTGTCAAGGAGTTATTCACGAAAAACATGGACCAATCAGAGCGCGGTTACAGCTGAGCGTGGCGTTGCCATTGGCCGAGCCGGAATCCGTCCACAATAGTCGCGCCCTGATTGGTCCGCGTCTTTCGTGAATAACTCGTTAACAAAGCCGCCGAGAACATTTTATCAAAGGAAAAAGTTGCTTGAAATTCAAATTTTTGGGACATCCTGAACGCAGGAAGTAGAATTGGTTGTTCAAGAACGAACCTTCGAATGTAAAAATGCTATACCAAATTGTTATCTCATTTTTTTTTATGCAGAATCATTCCCTGCACCGTTGTATTACGATTTCCACCCCATTCTGGATGAAGAACGAAAGTCAAGGAAACGTGGATATCTGATACAGTAGTTCACTATTAACTGTAACGGAAGCTTGTGAATTCAGGGGTGATGACTGTGCAAAGAAATTCTTCCTCTGGAGGAGACTGTCTCCGGAAGGGATGCGGGTCCCACCAATCAGAATATTGGCACCCCCTTTGGGCAATATGTGCCCGATCACGCTTGTCACCTATTAAATAGGGGCTCACGCATCTGCGACACACGTGGCGCGCATACATTACCGATCGAAAGAATTTTGTCACGTGTCCAAGACGTGGAATCAAAGCATCCCCAATTCGAGCTGTAGAAAATAGTAGAACTCCTGTAACTTCTTACTAGTACATCTTAGTACGCTCTACCTAGACTTATTTTAAAGCATGAAGATTCTACTTTCGCACCCTTGAACCACGCTTCCTCAAACAGCCTGCCAGGTTACAAAACAGGAGTCAGTTTTCTCGCTTGAAATTTTGCAGAGGCAAACGTTCCTACAGGGCTGTAACAATTCTTTTTCGAATTTGTTGCAATGCGAGCTTATGAAGGGAAACTTCATTTCATTTAAGAGAGTGCAGTCTCCACTTCCGCACTCTTAAATTTCGTTTTCCCAGACTCTTTGTTGTAAAACAAACTGAGAAACTAAAGTTGCTCCTTTCTCTCTCGCAATTCTGCTGATTCAAACGCTCATGCAAAGCTTAAAACATTAGTTTTCAAATTCGTTTCAATATCGGCTTATGAAGGGAAGTTTCTCCACACTTTAGAGAGCGAGGTTTCTATTTTCGCGGCCTTGGACTTCGTTTTTTAAAAAGACTTTTCTCTCGCAATTGTACAAATTCGAACGATTCGTTGTGAATTTCTACGTTTCTTACGTAACTGCGAGTACCGCAACCAATTATATATTGTTTCTGCAGTGGTACACACGGCTATAGTGAAATCTGTGAACATAGTCAGCGCCTAACCGTACCAATTCCCCTAGCAATATCCCACGGGGACGCAGACAAGGGATGCTCGCCAAATGGTCCCCTCATTTTTCTACATCTAATATAGAATTCGGAAAAGTATGCGGCAGGAATTCTTTTTGCAACCATCCTTCATGGGGGTGCAAATCGCTGTCGAATTTGGGGTTGGTGACCCATTTGGTCGTTCATCTCGACAGCCATTGATTCTTTAAAATCACAGTTTCATCCAACTGCGCAGGCGCTAAATTTTGACAGAAACTTAATTCCGAACGCACCACGCCTGACGAACGCATCAATCAACTTGTTGAACCCCTCCTTACCCCAAGTACCGAAGAATCAATCACGAAATGCACAAACTCCCATCGCTTCGACCCCACCCAAAAAAAAATCAAATAACAACAACCGGTGGCAATAAAGCTGAATGTAGCGAATAAAGCGGAAGCTGCGAAGCAGACAAAAATGACGGTAGCAGTGTCACGTATCAGCAGAAAATCACAGTAAACTTCGGAACATTGTCCAAGAACCGAGCTAAGTCCACGAACAGGGTTTCTCGGTAAAAGCGACAGTAAGATCGGTTCTCCAGCGCAACAAACTGGCCGGAGTTTCCGACGTTTCGAAGAATAGAAGGGAATGGAACTTTGGCCGGGTCGTTCCGGCGTTTTTATCCGGCCCTTACGAGTCGTAGTTACATTTTCTATCGGCCGTAAAAAGGTTAATAGATCACCGGCGCGCTCTTATCTGGCCGGACTCTCTCGGATTCTCGGTGCAGTTCCTCGTAAAAACTACCCTGGGGAACGTCGGGTCCGGCGATCATAGTGATCACGGGGTCAGCCGGTGTGCCACTGTTCGTATCCGACGTTTCCGATGGCCGGCAATCGGCCGAAAACGTTCCCAAGGCTGGCAGCATGCCAGAGAAACGGCCAGGATAATGCGAAACAAAGGGACATTCGTGAGAAAGGAAAAGTTGTGTCTCCAAAGCTCGCTTCCTCTATCTTTCTCTCTATTGCGTCCTCCATCTTGCTTTCTCTCCTTCTTCTGCCTTCTCCTCGCTCTTCATCCCCTATTTTGCAGATTCCAACGATTCTGCGGAGCTTAAATAATTTTTTCCGAATTTGTTTCAAGATGAGCTTGTAAAGTGAAGTTTCCTCTTTACAATGATGTTTCAAAAATTGATCTACGATCTTCTCTCGAGCTGCTATTGTATTTTAAACGATAGACGTTCTTCATCCCCTATTTTGCAAATTCCAACGATTCTGCGGAAATTAAAAAATTTTTTTCCGAATTCGTTTCTATGTGAGCTTGTAAAGTGAAGTTTCCCCTTTACAATGACGTCTCAAAAATTGATATACGATTTTTTTTCACGCTTCTATTGTATTTTGAATGGAAAGCGCTCTTCGTCCTCTATTTCGCAGATTCTAACGATTCTACGGAGCCTAATGAATTTTTTCCGAATTCATTTCAATTGTTAGAAGCATTCGGCTCGCGAGTTTTAAATGAGAAGTGCCAGTAGAAAGAAGTCTGCTAATTTTTAACTGCAACTTTCTGTTTTTTGTTGAACCGCAAGTACTACAACCAAGGATACATTTTTTTTCGCTCTTCATCCCCTATTTTCGAGCGCATTGATCGCAGATCCGTCGCGCGACAGTCCCTCTCTCTCTCTCTCTCCCTCTCCCCTCTCTTTCTCTCTTCCAGCTCGTTCAAGATATCCCATTTCCAATCCATTAAACATCGCTTACACCGTCCGAGTTTCCGATCGAATTTCACGTTCGGATTCCGTGCAACGTGTACTCGCAGTTGCACCCCGGCCCCGGGAAACTTTCAATCGAGTTGTTTCCTTTGTGCCCAGTGGCTACTCCTCGGAATCGCTGAACTCGGCTACCCGCTGCGGTTACTTTCTTTTTGAGTCTAATGCGGGACAGAAGAGGCGACCCCTTGTTCACTGCTGTACTGCCTTTTTTCGGTAATCGACGCTGTGGACTCCAAGATTGCTTCGTGTATCTTTGATCTCTGATGGAGCTTGTTTGTACCGAGCCGTTTCTGCCAATTTCGACACCATTTTCTAATGAATTTAATCGTTGCTTCGTCATCGTCGTGTAATGATGTTAATCTTTGGACATTGCCCACTGGCGTTTTATTGACATCATTGTTACAAGCGTTTTATTAAATGAAGTTTTATGTAAGACCATAAAAATATAGATAAATAACTCTATCAGAAAAACGTCAAGGCGTTTATCCTGTATAACGAACATTCTTATAATTATTTGGGGGTAGGATGGGGACGCAGGAAAAAATAATCCTACTAAAAAAAACGTTAAGGGATTTATCCTGTGTAATGAACATTGTTCTGATTATTTTGGGGAAGGGGCAGGGAAAAATAATTCTACTAAAAAAACGTTAAGGGATTTATCCTGTGTAATGAACATTGTTATGATGATTTTGGCGGTAGAGGGGGTAGGAAGAAATAATCCTGCTAGAAAAATGTTAAGGGATTTATCCTGTGTAATGAACATTGTTATGATTATTTTGGCGGTAGAGGGGGTAGAAAAAAATAATCCTGCTAGGAAATCCCGTGTAACAGACTACGTTATTATTTTTTGGGGGACCTGTACCAGGTCTGAAATGTGGAGTATAGTTCCCAGATGCCGATCGAGACATTTCAGGTTCACGTGTGCACACAGAGAATAGAACGTCGAGAGAGTCTGGGATGGTCTCCCCGTTATTTCCGGAGCGAAGTATTCGAATATTTACGAAGAATGACGACGCGGGGGTGGCACGAACCACTGCGGAACGAAACCGAATCGGACGTGTGTCCCGGGCTCTAAATATAACCGAGCACTTTCGCGGATTTCCGTTCGGTTCCGTTCCGTTCCAGTACTGGTCACCGGCAAAAATACCTTGGTGCCCGCGTCATTTTTCCACCGGTCGCTAAATAAAATCGATACGCGACCGACGGGGCGTATCTTATACGTCTTTATTGCGCAAACAATGTACGATACAATTGGAACACCACGGAAGGGGAGGCAGTCCTATTTATATTCGATTTTCAGGAGAACCTCCCCGTCGAAACGAAATGCATTTTTTCGCCTCCCCAGCTAGTCGCTTTTTAATTATTCATGTTGAAATATACTTTGAGAAACAAAATTAATCTGTTATTCCACACAAGGAACGATCGATTCAATTTCAGTTTATTCCAGTTTGTTTATAAAACCGTTGGGTCATAGTATCGTTCAATTTTCTAGCCCGAATGATCCTCACTTGACGTGTTACATTCAAATCGTAAAGACGTAGTTTGCTTCTGTTTTTCTTGTTATTGAATAAATTCTTCATAATCTAATATAATCCATAAGCAAATCAATTTCCTATAGATACTCTGTCATTCTCTGGTCTCGTTCCTTATTTTTAACAGTTTCGAAAATATCTGAAAAAATACCGAGACTCGTATTATTAGAATCTTTATGCAAAATGCGCTGCGTCACTTGCGAGGTATCAACTAAAAATTTGTTTCATCCAAAAAAGAAAAATATTTCCAACAATTTCCAAAAAAAATGCTATACTACATTTCAGATAGTATCTACTAGTTTGACAAAAAAAATTGTTCATTTCAGGAGTTTCAATGTAACATCAGCCATTTATCGACGCGCTAACACGAATTCGATATTTCAAAAATATCGAATAGCTCTGCCATTTTGATATATTTTGCTCCGGAAAAAATCGAGATTAAAGATTAGAGATTTGTCAATATCACGGTAAAATCCCGGAATTTTCCACTGGTTAATGATCCTTGAAAAAAATTCTGGAAAACAGAGAATTTCCGGGAAAATGCAATTCTGTCGCGAGGGTTCGCGGATGGAAAAAGTGATGGTCACGCGTACGGGGTGGATCGAAGAGTGGTTCGTCGAGAATCGTATGGATCACGGTGGAAATTCATTTGTGCGATGATACAGTCTGGTGGGGGAATATTGGAAGGAAGGCGGAGGAGAAAAAGAAGAGGACGCGGAAGAAGTGGACAATCCGGGGAAGATCTATGGTGCGGCGTCGATGTTAACCCGAGGAAAATAACACCCTCGGTTGAAGCGTAAGCTGCCATCGATCAGGTCCACCGCGATAGTAACCACGGGAAGAACAACGAACTTTTTCATTCTACGGACCCTCGTTTCTCGTTCGTCCAGCAGGCAACGCTATAGATTCCGCGCGACAGACAAGATGTCGCGTCTCTACGCGTTCAATTCGTTCATTCGCGACCTCTTTATTTATCACTCCTCTTCGCACACACAGTTATGGCTTATGAAGGACTTCATAATCTGGGACGTTAAAAATTACAATCGCTTCGCGTATTGATCCCGGGAACATTTTTATTGCGCTCTGAAAATTCTGTTTGACTTCTGATGAAATCGACTGTTTATTGAAACGCGTCAAAGTTTCTTGTCGTGGACATTACAAACATTTCTGTATCATTGTGGTTTCAATTTAATACATCGCACCCCGGCATGAACAATGACACAACTCAAGAAATAACGATTTTGAAGTTAGAACAGTGATAGATGCGTTTAGTTGGCTTCTACGTGCAAGAAAAACGTCATATTTCTAACTCCTAATTGAACCTCTAGAAGACTGTTACACTCCGCGACAAAGCGATAGGACACCTCTAGATTTCTAATGTTTCTCAATACCAATGATGTGTACAAAGATTGTGTATATAGATCTTTATAGAGTATCCTCTGTTTACTAACATACGAAGTAACTGCTATTATTTACGTTGTGTCTTAAGAGTTATATCTGCTTACATAAAAATACATGAAAAACCGGTGCGTCAGAACGATAGGACATACTGTCATATTTAAATCAGTGTCTAAGAGGCAATGAACAGATGAAGTTCTATTAACGTGAAATAACGAAAATAAACAATTAAATAAACAGAAATAAAAATGATATTAAATTTAAAAGAAGAAGGCGCAAGTGGTAACAAAATATCTAAGTAGATAGGCAGAAGCCGATATGTAATACCAAATTTATTAAAAAATCCTGAGAATTACGGGAAGAAGAAAGGAAAAGGCCGTTTACGTGCTGTGAGTGACCGTGGAGTGCGTGCAATATTAAAAGTTGCATCCAATTCGATGTTGACATCACAACAAATTGCACAAGAGGCTGATGTTTCTACTGGTGTACGAAACGTACAGCGTATTTTGCAAAAATCAGAACATATTCAAAGAAGAAAAATTAAAAGAAAGCCACCGTTAACAGAAAAACATGTCGAAGATCGATTGACATTTGCTCGACAACACATAAGATGGAGGAAAAAATGGAAGAGAGTAATGTTTTCTGGCCAGTGCAAGAAAACAAAATAACAAAATATATGAAAATGTGAAGCAATAAATGTTGAAGTAATGTTTGCAGATGAGAAGAGATTTACATTGGACGGTCCTGATGGCTGGTCATACTATTTTCATGACCTGAGAAAAGATCCGCAGCATCAAATGAGACGTCAAATGAAAGGAGCAGGCGTAATGGTTTGGGGAGCAATCGACTATAATGGAAAAACAAGTATTCGATTTGTAACCGAAAAATGAAAAGTTTAGATTATTTAAAATTGGTAAACGAGGAAATAACAGCTCATTCACGGCGGTTGTGTGGGGAAAAATTCATATTTCAACACGACAACGCGTCCGTGCATACTGCAAAAGTTGTTAAAAATTATTTTGACATAAATAATATTAAAGTTTTACAGTGGCCGGCAAGATCACCGGATTTAAATATTATCGAAAATGTATGGGGACAATTATCTCGATACGTATATCGAGGTGGGAAACAATTTTATTCTCTTGAAGAATTAAAAGCCGCGATTGAGGAAAGTTGGAACTGTATTTCCAGAGTATACATAAAAAAACTGTACAAAAGTTTACCTAAAAGACTGTTAGAAGTGATAGAAAAAAGAGGAAAATGTACACATTATTAAAATTCGAATAAAACACCTGTTTATAAATTTAAATCACTATTCTTCTGAACCATGTCCTATCGTTCTGACGCACCGGTTTTTCATGTATTTTCATGTAAGCAGATATAACTCCTAAGACACAACGTACATAATAGCAGTTACTTCGTATGTTACTAAACAGAGGATACTCTATACAGATCTATATACACAATCTTTGTACACATCATTGGTATTGAGAAACATTAGAAATCTAGAGGTGTCCTATCGCTTTGTCGCGGAGTGTAACAAAGACATGTAGTAAATTTCAGACGGTATTACGACGCGTCATATCGAAAAAAAAACGTGGTAACAAACGCTGTGGTAAAATGTCAAAGATAAAGGTCCGACGGAGAATTTCGATGTAACTGTTCTTTCGCTTGGTAAACAAACATTATAGTATAATAATACGTAGTAACTTTGTAAACACCGCACGGAGCTCGAACGCACACTAAGCTCCTTCGGTGCGAAGCGTGTCAGTGGAGTGGGGATGAGTCAGAGTGGGAACCGAGTGGGTACTACCGATCGTCGCGCGGAGAGGTGTAGCGGTTAAATTTTTAATAGTTTATATCTCCTAAACGCATAGGCTTTTTAAAATTTAAAAAATTTTTTTTTTAAATATTGCATTGTCATCCAGTTCTGAGCTATGTTTAACATTTCAAGTCTCTAGTTCATCAGGAAGTTAGTTTAAAATCAATTGCAAAATTTATCTCCCAACAGATAGACTAATAAAAACGTGGTAAAAAACGATGAGACATGCTCCAAATTACACCCTTGCGAATGTATTAACAATTTTTTAATTAGGTCTCAGTTTTTGAGAAAAAAATTCCCGAAATCATCAATGTTTCGAGTTGCTGACTGAACATACATACATTAATGTGTTAGGCAAAGTTTACTTGGTAAATCAGCATCACCTGCTTTACCTGGTAAAGGAGGCTCACCTGTCGACTGGAGACGTCAACGCGTCGTAGCGTGATCACTATAATGACTGTACATGGTCAGTATAGTCCCGGGCACGCCCGGGAAGCCCCGAAGCCCCGAATAGAGCTGTGTCAGGTAATCACGATTTACGAGCCGTAAAGCCACTATTGCGCCGTTTTCCGTTTTTTTTCCAGTGGACTCGGCGATCACGCGAGTCTAAATGGCGAATGCGGGGGTGGACGGAGGATGCGGATAGTATTCCATGGATCTTTGATAGTCGTCGAGAACGATGGAAAATTGTTATCATTAACGCGCCGTTCAGAAAATAGCGATATTAATGTTTTACGTAGTAACAGGGTTAAATGATTTCTCTCTATCAAACATCGCGTAAAACGTTTTCGATTAATAGGGGTGTAGATATCGCGGGGGTGTGCTGGCCCAGTTAGTATGGTTGACGAGCTAACCGCGGATTTACGAGCGATTCCATTTGCCATGAAACCTCGCGACTCATCCCATGATCTTCCGACTCGAAACGGGAAATTCGCACGCGCTCGATCATCGCGGATTCTGCGAACGTACCCGAGTCACCGTTTCCTCGTAATTGTTTCCGGTGGTTCGCATTTCGCAACTCGATGCTCTTAGCAAACCGTCTTTGCGCCACGTAATCGAGTTCTATTATATTATACAGGGTAAACCACGAATCGTGATTAGAAAATATTTTTTGTAAAAAAAATAGCAAAAGCAACTTTTTGCAATTCTTTTGATGTTATAATACTCACCGAATTCGCCTTGGAATCTTCCACCAAATAGGCGTAAAAAAATTATAGATGTATTTGAAAAAATTGAAGGTGACCTTGAAAAATCATGAAAAAGAAAGAGTCGATGAAAAATTTGCTCTAATCACGTGAAAGCTCTCTTGAAAACGTGCTACATCTGATAAAAACATTTTCGATCGGACTGCTAATAACGTCATGATTCGTGGTTCACCCTGTATGCCAAAATTCCGCGTGTTTCGCCAATTTTTCTTGACATGGGATTATGTATTATTTATTATTAATATTATTTAAATAATTTTTTAATTTATCTATCATTTATTTTAATACATACAGAGTTCCCGCCTTTCATACTCGATTTCCTTGTGATCTGACTTTACACGAACGAGTTACATAGAATTGATATATTTATTGACGATTTATTGGTAGATTCGTTCTAAGGATTTTCACACATGATTATTGTACAACAGTAGGTCGGATAATAAATAGATTACATTAATTATGTGTAAATAAAATATTACGAAGACGCGGGAGCGCATCAAGGGAGAAAGTCCGTCGACTGGCACGAACGGCGTTAATTCCGACTCGGTTAATACAATGATATTGTCCGTGAAGGGTACATAACCATTATTAATCAGCGCTAACGGGGCTCTCCTGCGCGCGATGTAGTTATTTATTTATTTATTCATTCATTTATTTACGAGCGAAGTCCAGCCGGATTACGGCAGATTAACGAAATGCGGGGATGCCAACGAAATAATTGCAACCTGCCATGTGGTCAAAATTCTTCGCATTTTGGCCATGGAACTGGTACAAAGAGAGCCAATAAAGGGATTTCGCTCGTACGGTTAATTTTATTTATGCAACCTCGGTACTTTTATACTTGTTATGCTTGCAGTTTTACGTAGTCGAAGTAAATATGTCATACAATCCATATCCAAAAGAGATTTTTATGAAGGAAGAGGATTTATAAAACAAAATATAGAAACGAAAATCCTAAAAACCAATAAGTCAGAAATCACCTGCATGCCGGTGCAATCCGACGTACAGTTTATTCCGAACAATAAATTCGAGTTCGAAATAGTCCGAACTGTCAGAGTTGGAACTTCGCTTACAACCCTCTAGTGTACATCTACAAAACTTTGAAGCTATCTGAATGAACCTAACTGCCATCGAACTGACTTTGTAATCAAGTCAGAAACATATCAACCTGAGTCCAACGACGACAAACTGTTCAAGAAATCTTCACACGCGTGTGAACCACACGGTAGTCGAAGTAATTGGGTTTGTCTTTTGCAAATTTCCCAATTTACTTCGATAAAAATCATTATTATTGCTCTTGTTACTCTTGTGCAATAAGATTTGTTGTCTTAGATGGAATATATTATTAACCCTCATATCCGTCCCTCGTTTTCCCGAAATAAGTTATACTGTTCTGTTATTTGTAGGTAAATTTTCTTGAAACTTCGTGTGACTCAGAGAGAGTCACCACTAAGAATTGCTATACTATTCTTGGAAATATAATTTACATTATTAAATATGTTGATATCTAATCAATGGCTAAACATTTAACTACTGTATGAGGTATAACATCAATTTCATATCCAATACAATTAAACAAATCACATAGAATGAAATTATTCTAGGTCGAAAGAAATTTCTAATTTTTGAGTTAAAGTAGCTCCGAGTGCAAAGGGTTAACTCGTCAGTTTGGCTAAAAAGACATCGGAATCTTTTCAATCTTTTTTATCTTTGAAACATCGGAAACAAGATCTTTTATCACTGTGTTAATTTGACACCGAGGGACAGATTTAATTTGTGAAATGAGGGACGGATGAGGGTTAAAATTTGGCAGGTCGAATTTGCAACGCGCTGTACATATCTGTCTCCGGAACCGCGCGCGCGCGAACACAGGCTGGTCGGATAGGTGTGTACACACGCACGCACACGCTGGGAGAGAGAAGCGATGACCGGCTGGCTGCGACAGGCTGCAACTGCAACTGAAACTGCGCCGGTCATCCCAGCCATCCGGTGCACCTGCACCGGATCTCGGACGAGCCACTACGTATACACACCACCTCCTACGCCCACATAAGTTGATAATCGCGACGCGACGCCGCGCCGCCGGTTCGCAGCTCCATTTCCCCGACGTGATCCACGATCCGCCGCGAAATTCTCGCCCGTCGACGGCTATCCAAATCCATCGATCTCCGAAGATCTGTCGGAAAGATGATACAGTAGTTTCTTCGTAACTGTCCTCTGCCGAGCGACAGTTCTAGTAGAGGTGCTATGTTCTTTGTAGTGTGCTGAGCGTAGAAGACGATAGCGATTAAAAACGAAAACGAGACTGAGGTCCGCCTCTTCTTTTTTAATTGCTTGTTACACGAGTAATTATAATCGTAATTATACAGGGTGAACCACGAATCGCGACCAGTAGAGATTACTCTGTTATCAGCAGTCATCTTTTGTAAAAAAATTTGAAAAGCAATTTTCTTTTTTTATTATTTAATGATACTGTAACAGATAGGCGTAAAAGAATTATAGGTGTATTAGCACAAAATTGAAGGTGACCTTGAAAAATCATGGAGAATATAACCACGTGAAATGTATGTATAGTGTTTGGTGTCATTTTAATTAGAAAAACGAGGCGAATACGATGGTAAAAGTTTAATAAAAAGAAAGCAGAAATTAGAAAAATTTCAATCTTGTGCTTCGTTTGCATTAGTGTGAGTCTCAAGGGAGTTTTCAAAGGAATCGCCCACCGCGGTGGGGATCAAATTTGAACAGTTACGGTAGAGATCTTTGTGACAGTTACGAAGATAATACCGTATTAGGTTGTTCGGCAAGTAATCTTGTTTCGTAAAAGGATTGTGCGTGGTTTTACCCACCGAAAACCCAGCGAGAACCGTTTGTGCGACACGTCTCTCTCTCTTTCTCTCTCTCTCTCTCTCTCCCTCGTTCTCTCCTTTCCGAGTTTCGCTGTCCCGAAGCTCTTACGCTCCGTTAAAAACGTTAACAAGGGAAACTCGACGTTTCGCTGTTGAACCCCCGCGTTCGAGCTGCGAACAGGAGAACCAGTTTGCAGTTCGTCAGGTGCGGAGAACACGAGAGTTTACGCGCGGCGGGCGGTTTAACGATTAAACGTCGGGGATAGTTAGGCTTCTAACTGGCAGCGAGCGGCTCGCTTTGCGTGCAACTCGCGAACCTTAGCTTCTGTATTGCCGTGGGAGGGGAGGCACCGCCCGGTAACCAAATTATTCGGCGAACTCTTTCTGCGAAATGTATTTTTGTTTGGCTAAATATTTCCGCGTGTTGACTAATTTTGAGGGCTCCGGATTTATTTCTACACCTAACATACGTTAATAAAATTACAATCACACAAGTTTGTACAGTGTACAGATTTTGATCGAGAAGCAAGCGTTGACTTTTAATATTGTGTCTCGTCACAAACTTCTTTGTCCTTAATAGAATGTCAGTTTGATCCAAGTTAATTTCGAGGATGTTAACACAAGAACTATTTGATCCTTTGGCTTTGACTCGGGATGTAATTCAGAGTAGGGTTGATCGAGGTACATTGACCTAATTCCATAAAACTTGAGAAGATTAAGTAAAGATTGGACTTCCAGACTTCCTTCAAAAATTTTTCATCTAAGAACGCTTTTGAACATCGCTCCGGAACCTAGCTGCCACTATTTTCGAGTAAACGCAACCATAGCCTTTTCCAGCAGCGCATAACAAACATAAACCCGTTCACTTTATTCAATCGAGTGCCCGGCGCATATTCAAATTCGATTTCCCGTCACACTTCGTTCACCGGCGGGGAAAAAATTTCATTTTGCAGTCCCCACTTACTTTTGCATGAGAAACCGTCCCGGTTTCCGGTCGGAATTGTCGATGGAGCTCGACGAAGGGCGGAGAGGAGAGGAGAGGAGAGAAAGGATCGGGTCGAGCGAGAGAACGTTTCGTTTTCAAGAGGAGTGTCTCGTATTCCGAGTCGGGTCGAGAATTTTGTTGGGACGAGTCGAAAACGAGAAACTCCTGTGCGAGAAAGGGTGAAAGAAAAAGAGAGAGACAGTGTAGGAAGCTCGAAGGAAAAACGTTTGTCGTTGCCGGTTGAAAGAGAAAGGCGGACGCGCGAGGGAAGCGAATAATTTAGACGAATATCCCCGAGGGTAGACTCGAAGCTGCGAAGAGGCTGGAAAAGGCAGAGCCGGTGTGTACGGCCCGTTAACATTATGCTCGCCCCGTTATCGAGAAAGTTTTCCTCGACGCAGCGGCCGCGTATTTTCCTTTTTTATTCCTTCGATAAACATTGAATCGCGCTCGGTGCTCGCGGTCTGCGGAAACCGGGTCGTCCGGCGAACTATCAAGTTGAAGACGCGGAAACGGGCTCTTAACCTCGCCGAGAAGCACGATAAACGGCCATTCTTGCCTTCGCTTCGCGTTCAAACGAAAAATTCGTTTGTGGAACGTCGAAGAACGGCTGGAAGATAAAGAGTGTTATGGCTGTTTAATCGAGGTGCAGGGTGGTTGCGAGAACCACAGGAAACGGCCGCTCTTACCGCTGCGTTGAAACGAAAAATTCGTTTGCGCGGACGTCATACAGCGCCTCGTGAAACCTAGCGAATAAGTTGTCTGAAGCGAACAAGAATGTTAACCCCGCAATAGTATCCTGGGGTCTCTACTAATTTTCATATCAGCTTTGCGAGACAATCGTGAATATGAAATCCCTTTCACTTATGATTGAAGTTGAGCAGAATAATAGAAGTAGTGATTCATACTCGTTGGGAGCTTAGGAAAGTTGCTTGGAGCGATGGTTGTAGTAGATATATCGAAAGTTAACTTAGTTTATGTGTGGCAGTCTTGTAGACAACTTGGGGTGTGGTTTGTTCAGTGATATTTCAAGTCAAACAACGGGCGTCGCGGTACCGACTAGACAGGGTTGACCGCTGAGATTTTCTTCGTCGAGCAATTTCTCTACTGCCTAGCTTGTTTGTTTATTTCTTAAGGACAATATTCCAAGGCGAGAATGCAGTTCATCAAGTTCTTCGAGAATGCGGTTATCATGCAAAGGGGGGGTCCCAATTCCGGAGGATCTCCCTTGGGGAGAGTCCCAACATATTCCAAAGCCTTTGGGAATACAATAGAACAAGGACTACTAAAAAGGGTTCTTGGAGAATGCAAAGATCCACAATTCGGAGGACACAATTGCAAATACAAAAGAGTCACGAAGAACGTAGAAGGCCCAGAAATCTTCAAAGTGCAAACTGCGCAACAATTTCAAGGATCACAGAAACCACATTCCAAGGACTATCTAAACAGCAGAAGTGCCATCATGCGAATCGCAACACATCCGATGACACCAATCCCAAGGCTGCATAAGGCTGCAAAGTGCGGCCGAAAAAGATTTCAGTAGAGAGAAAGCGTTTCGACGCGAGCCTCTAGCAATAAATGCCTAGTGGAAGAAAAAAGCTAATCGAATCAGCGTTTCGGGCAACGATTATTACGAGTGTGCGACGTGTGTACGCAGTTGCGAGCTGTCCGATGCAGCATACGGCCACTCCTCTTCCACGTCCGGCGTGGCGTGCCGTTGCATGTATTGCACCGATGCAACACACAGAGACATAGAATAGGTATACACGTATACATATGTCGTTGCGTCCGCGAGCTGCGCGCAGATATTACCCGATGACACGGCTCCTCGTCTGGAACGCGACGTCGGTGGACACTTCGGATAATTGGCAACAAACTACGAGCAATGAATGCGACCCGTGCTACACCGCATTATCGCGATGAACTTCTCCGGCTGTTTCCGACAAGAGAAACCCAAGCTGGGTCCCTCCGCTTTTGTCGACAGCTTTTCCTTTTCCTTCGATTACGATTTTCCCTTCGCTCGGATTCAACGGCGACCGTATCCCCGCAATTCCGTTAGGACAATCGATAGTCGAAACGAAACCTGGTGGCTTTTTGCTCGACTCAACTCGTCGTCGTCGTCGTCGTCGCTCGTCCACACCGATTGATAGACTCTTCCTGCGAGAGAGATACCTTTCGCGAACGTTTCTCGTTGAATTCCCGGAGACGATTCAGCAACGACCCGCAATCCCACGCCGCAGAATCGGTCAATATTCAGACAAACAAACGCCGGTTTTTGCACAGCCGATCGATAGCCTTCCGATGATACCCTCCGCGAAACGGGTCGCACGGGAAACGCTTCATCCCATAAACTGTCAACCCCCATCCCTTCCTCGTCCCTCTTGCCAACCGACAATTTTTATCTAATTCTGCAGTTTTTTCGCTGGTTTTATAGCACGATCCCGCTCTCTCGATTGGCACACTTTTCTACCTTCGGCAACACACATTTTTATCCAGCGGCACGGGTCGCTTCTATCGGCAGCCGACGATCAAAGGTTTGATCGAAGTATCTTTGTAAACGTGTATCTTTGTACACCCAGGTGTACTGCGGATGTTTATGGGTTTGTAGCGTCTGCTGATTTTTCAGACCGCTACGTTCGGGATCTCGTTTATGTGTACCGTTATTTTTCGTAAAATTCTGCTCGGTAAAACGGTGACTGCAACATCGAGGAATTGCGAGAAATATTAAAATGAAAGAAGGGTGGTCGCTTCATAAATATTTTTGTGAAACGTGCAGTTATTTGTCCCGAAAATTGTCGTATTTTCGCAAACATTTTTGTGGAACGTGCAATTATTTGCCCCAAAAATTGTTGTATTTTAAGAAACATTTTTGTGAAGCAGCATACAACAATTGCTAACATGTAGATCTATAAAGTTATTCGTACAGGAAATTGGTTTCAGTTTGTGGTTTTTGAACAAACAGATTTTGTGATCGATTGTACACGTCGTTTAGTGGAAGAATGATGTATAATGTTGATTTTATCATGGAGGAAACGTGAGAAATATTAAAATGAAATAGAGGGTAGCTGCGTTAAACGTTCTAAATGGCGGGTATGGAAGTTGATAGGTTAATGCTTCGTGGGGTCCCGAAAGCGACAAGGATAGCCTCGGTAATGTCGTCACGGCGATACGTTCGATACGAGTGCCCATATCCGACGCAATTTCGTTCGATTCCATTACCTGTCCGCGATCCTCCCTAATTCCGATTCCGTTTCAGTAGCTCGGTGTCCGTCGCGAAGACGTTCCACCACCGGAAATACGAATCGGACGGCAGCCATAACGATTTCCTCGTTCCGACGACGCGCGACCGCATTATCAAACTTTCCGAAAGGTTCGCGATACTCTGCTTCGTCTGCTCGCTAAACGATAATGGCGATCTTGGAAGGAGCCAATAATTGAACCGATGATCTATATGATTGGTCACTTCCGAACCGAATGAAATCAATTTACAGAGATATAAGATTGGCTACTTTCAATAAAATTTAATGGGATTAAATCTTTTTATTGTTTCCATTCCAGCTTAATTTAATTGATTCTGTAAAACCTGAGTAATTGAATGACGCTTGATTGAAGATATTAAATAGATCGTAGTGCAGTCGAACAATTTCGTAGTGCAACAAGAAACTGCTCACTTCACTTCCACCAAGAATTGTTGAAATTCTTTCGCGCATCAATTTTACAAAAATCATCGTGTCTTCAGGGCAGATACAGAAACAATTCTCTCCCCTGGCAAACAGTGTTCGATGTTCGGGAACGAACGGTCGTGTAGGCAGATAATTTCGCCGGGTGCACATCCCAGTTGATACTCCTGTTTCCCGGGGAGGAACGTTTATCGACGCAGTAAACCTCTAATTCCCGTTTCCATCGATTTGCTCTAAAAAAAGAAAAAAAAGCACAACCGTGCAGTCCCATAAAGATCCGCGGGGCCAGTAATGACCGAGACGGCCGGTGCTCGATCTTTTTTGCATCGTTTTACGGATTCGTTGATCGTCGAGCGCGCGGTCTCGATTTACGAGCGACGAGCCGAGCGAAATTTACGGGACGTTGCGTCCGAAGAAAGTGAAGAAATCAAAGCAGCTCTCGCGGCTCTGTTTCATTTTATTTCCCTCGGAGTGTGTCGTGTCTTATTGGATACGCTTGGTCTGAAAGTCTCGTTTCCTCTGAACAGTTTCAGAGCAATTCCCGGAGCCTTTTCATACTCTGCGCCTCTCCCGCACAATCATCGCTGCTGTCGTTAAGAATTTCGCGTGGAGCGTTCGTTAACATCTTAAGCGCCGAATATCAATCTGAAGTAGTCTCAAGAAGTAATTTAATTAGTGGATTCTGAACTAGAAATTTGATACGTTTCGTGTGAGAAAAGAATTTCAAGAAATCGTTCTAATTACTATGTACTGTCAATTTTTATTCGGTGTACTCGGATCAATCACGAAGCACACGAAGTTTTAGATTGTTCAATTTGAATTCCTAATTAATCTATTATTTTATTAATTCATCTCTTGCCCGTTTTATTTATGGTTTGACAGTCTTGTAGCTTCAACTATAAGTTGTTCGGCGTCCCCAGGTTGTAAGATTGCATCTACGCGTTTCCAATGGAATTATTACACGGCTCGTTTGCCGTGGAATCCTTCGGCGATTTACATCGCGCCACATTGCCGAACAATCGCGCGACGTTCGAACGATTATGGAATTGACAAATTGCGCCCTAATTACCTCCGGATAGTGCGGGGGCGGGATATCCGCCGAAAATGCGTGGTCTTTTCCCGGAAATTCCTCCAGCGATCGAAATAACCTGTTATCTATTGTGTTGGAAAAAGCTCATCATTTTTGTCGCACTATAATAATCATTTTTGATGTCTCTAAATTCCCTTAATCTTCTTACTATTTTAAATTGCGTCTACCCATTCTTGTTAGAAGTGTATAAGTCTGGTTACGATGCTTTGGTTGTGTGATTTCCACGAAATTTTCGAGCCGTTGCTTCCGGTTGAAAATCGAGACGATCTCGTCTCGAGCCAGGATCCTCGTGGATGGCGAATTAATGAATGGAATTGACGTCACAGAGCCGAACGTCAACGCGTTCCTCGATATTCCGGTAAAAATAAGCGGCGTTATTTCGGCCGACGATTGCTGGGCAGGTCGCGGCCGGAAGAGCGATCCGGGTTGCTAGTGGAACGGACAAAAGACTGCAGAGCCAACCTGGAATCGAGTTCCAGTTCGATTCAAGCCTTGCACTCGTCCTGCGCGAATTTCGGGTTGCATTTGCCAGCCTGCTACCGTCGTTCGTGTCCAAAAAATCACGGCAAACCGAGTTGTCATCCCGAACACGATTTACCCCAGAAATTATTCAATTGATACTCCAAGGCACGAATAATCCCTTTCGCCAATGGCCCTTCGATTTTTCGAATATATCTGTGTACGACAATTTCCGAAAATTGTTTGTCCATAAATCTGTTGAACTTTGTGTGACTTGTGCAGCAAATTTTCTTTTTAGCCGCAATGTAAAAAATGTTACTTTCTTATTTTCTCTTTCACTTCATTATGTCATAGTATTCATGTTGCATTTACGTTGATTATGATAAAATTTTCATCTCAGTTCGACTTGTTTCATTACGTCTTTGCAACTATTCATAATCGAAAGGTTATTCATTTAAAAGGTTAACTCGTATCTAGTGAATTCATTGTTAATTTGTATTTAATGAATTCATTGTTAATTTGCATCTAGTGAATTCATTGTTAACTTGCATCTAATAAGTTCATTGTTAATTTGTATTTAATGAATTCATTGTTAATTTGTATCTAGTGAATTCATTGTTAACTTGCATCTAATAAGTTCATTGTTAATTTGTATTTAATGAATTCATTGTTAATTTGTATCTAAAGTAGGACACCTTCTGTTTCCAAGTTGCATAAATCCCCGTACATTCACAATAAAAATTTGAACTGTAAAGAATGAAGATTGGTATTGAATTGTTTTTCGCCTGACAGAGATATAATTCGCTATACAATTGCAAATGTAATTTATTCAATGACAGATCTCTAATTCATCAGAAAAGTAATTGAGTCGAAAATATTGGAAATGCAATATCACAGAAAAAAAACACGACACAGCAGAGAGAAAATAAAAAATGACATGGGAAATAAGAGTATGTAGCGAGAGGGTTTGCAGAGGCCATTAATATCGAAATATTGAAAATGCACAATTCCACTAGTGAAGAATTCTAAAAAAAAAATGCACACACATGCTTTGATATTGATTTTGTAGAACCGATTTTCTGTCACAGTGTTAAAATTACGACCTAAAAACCAAGGTTACAAATACAAACATACATATGTAGACAAGTTGCATCTTTTCCAGAGGAAATAGTCGATGGAAAAATATTAGACCACAACAAAAAACGAAAAATGTACCGGGATAAAGACAAATATTAAAAACGTTAATTTTCAACAGTGGAACAGTCTGATCTTCGAGAGAAGTTGTCTCTGAAAATGTGTCGAATATATAGTCTGATCGCTGCTGACCCGTTCTACTTACCGTAATCACTAGACTGCAGATGTGCATCGAAATCCAGAAATTTCGAGAGCAATCTACGGAAAGTAACATCAGAGAGAAAGTCTTGAAATTTAATACAGAGAACAACACGGTGGAAACGCGCGGCGTCAAAGATTTTTTATTTTTCCATCGCGGATTAAAAAAAATGTAACCACCGCGGTGTACATGTGCTTGAAATACCTCTGGAGATATTCACGATAAAATTTCCACTTATATCTCGATGAACTTTCGACTTATCGTCATTTATATTTATAATAAAATCGATCGTTTATGCTCGCCACGACTTCAACGAAAAATCGAGCCGCGCTGTTTCTTTTTTTTTTAATTACGTTCCGTACGTTGAAATTAATTCGATATTCCGAGTTTGCATTACAATCGTGTTACAAACAAGCTTTCTCCCTTAATTGGACGTCACCTTCGCTCCAATTTAAATCACAAGGGCTAATGATTCCGCTAAGCATCACGCCTTAGCCGTCGAAAAATGTTACCCTGCGCCTTCAATTTATTTTCGTATAAGGTATCGCTGCCTTCGTCGTTACTATGCTGGGGATCCTCATGCATTTATAGCGAGTGCTGTACGCGTGGATTCGATCAAAACAGCAATTTTAATCGGGCGGATAGGTTTGTCACTCCTTTTCGCTGAACACTAGTTTGTTGGCTCTACAAAGTAATTCGTTCCCTCTATCTGCGAATTTGTCCACTATTTAAAATACAAATTTAAATGCATATCCATATTGATGGATAACAATTGACAATTGTCATCTATATAAAAATATAATCTTATACAGAATACAGTTCTTATTTAAAATTGCTACTAAATTTATGTATTTCCCTCTATATACATACCAACTCTCTTCACAAATTTAATTTTCAATTTTCTCTAGCAAATTACAAACGACAAGGAAGTTCTTTTGATTACAGACCGGAAGTAAATTACAATGCAATTAATACCACTGTACGATAAAAATCGAAAGAACTTGAACGTATACTATTCCATCAATTTCCTTCACTTTTCATTTTCTGGAGTTAATCGATTTGGCAAATGAGCGGCTGGGAATCTGCGTCGGCGAAGCCTGTGTCGGCGATTTCAATGTAACCCATTCTGTTCACGGTTTACGTTGTCGATCGGTGCGTTACGGAGCAGCGTGTATTCGGATAGGATACCGTTCAGGGTCTGGAAATTCGGTACGAGTGGAAAAAGAAGACTGGAAATAGGGGTGATTGTAGGAGAGGCTGGTGAGAGAGAGAAAAAGAGAGAGAGAGAGAGAGAGAGAGAGAGAGAGAGAGAGAGAGAGAGAGAGTGTAAGTAAGAGAGAGGGGAGGAGAAGGGAGAGAGTGGGAAAACTGGGGGTGGACGAAAGGGATGGTCGAGGAGAGGGGACTCGGTCGGAGGGCAAAAGGGGTGGGAGGATGCAAGGTGCAATCAATAGCGAGATTGCCCTCGCTCGGTAGCTACTCAACGCCAATAGAGGAACGTTATAGAGACGAGCGTGTAGAGCTGTCACGATTGCAGATCCGCCAGTTCGGTCCGGACCGGGCCGGGCCGATTTCTGGCTTTAACATCCCCGACCAACCCCCTTTCAAATCCATATCCACGCGTTGTTACAACCCGCTTTGTAACTGGACCGAACGAAATCTCCATGCACTGCTTTTCTTTGGTGGCTTTCTTAGGGTTTGAAATGATCTTAGTTGAATTCAATAGTATCTAGGGCAGTGGTTCTTAACCTTTTTGAAGTCAGGGAACACTTTTCGATTATACGAAAAATTTGCGAAACACCAAAATTAATGATCCAAGAAACAAACAAAAACATCCCGCGTAGAAATAAATATATTGTAGAAAATATATTATTAAATATATTTAATATATTTCTCGCGGAATTTCGCGGGACACTTGCAAAAAGGTCGCGGAATACCGGTTAAGAACTACTGATCTGGGGCCTAAGGAATACGTTGAACAAAGAAAAAATACAAATTCATGTAACCTCTGTTACTCGCAATTGAACAGAAAAATTTCTCTCATTCGTAAAGATGGATTTTTCCGAAAATTATGCTGAATAGTTCGTGTGAATTCGCGTGAATAGCCCAAGCCATTTTGGTAGGTCGGTCTCGCCCCTTAAATTTGACTCTGGCCCGATAAAAAAGGATACGTGTTCCTTGTTAGAACGCTTTTGAAAAGAGAGGTCCGGGGCCGAGCTACAATTTGGGAGACGTAGAGTGGGAGGGCAAAAAGTGTCGTAAGAATGATCGATTCGTTTAACCCGGCCGATCCCGGTGAAAGGAGAGCGTATTGGTCTATATCCGATAAACCGTAATTTCACTTTCGAGCCTCGGCCTCTCTCTCTCTCTCTCTTTCTCTCTTCCTGGCTCGCCAGGCGAAGATGGCTCGATAAAGCCGGAAGTGAGCGGACGAACATAAGAAAATCCGGTGGAACGCGCCGGGTTCGAAACGCGGATTACGACTGGCGAGTAGGTGGAGACGGTCGCGCGTGAAATATACGCGAAGAACTGACCGGACAATCGAGTGCCAGATATTCTACCGAGATAGAGAAATGCTCAGGACAGCGTTATGGCTTTCGGAGGAGCCGGGCGCTTTCCTATTCGACGCACAAACTTTTACAATGCCCTTCCTCCCTGTGCATTTTCGAATTCTGCTTGCTGGCTTTTTGGGTCGCGACGAGTCTCACTCGAGCTGCTAAGAGAATAGAAATTGAAATGGTTTCAAGTTTTGGATGCTGCAAGATGTTTACGATTTTGTGGATGTTAACATTTGGTTTACAGGCCACTAAACATGACTATTTTACATTGCCTTGTGAAACTAACAAGAACGTATCTATGCAAATTTTTAGCCGCTCCTTTTACAATATATACCCAAAGGAATTTTGTTGAATATTTCTGGTCCACTGTTAACCTATTTGTATCGTTAGCGTATATTCGCTCTACTTGTTCAAAACAGTTTGTTGTGATGTTGTGATTGTCAATAATACGAATACACGTGACAACATGTACAAATTACTGAAAGACAAACAGGTTTATTGTTTCTTGAAATTTTTCCTTATAATGTAAATTGGTTAATGTGACCATTTTCGAGCGACATACAAAGGAAGAGAAGACGAGAGCATCAAGATTCTCATTTGTCAAATCGACAGGAGTAAACAATAAATCAAGCGAGCACTTTGAAAATCCTCTTAAGGATTAAATAATCATGATTCAGAGGAAGGAAGCGATTACCAGGGGACACAGTGTTCAATTTCGTAATTTCTGGTTCGCCATTCGTGCTACTGTTTTTGAAGAGCGTCCGAGAGTTAATAAAACAAGAGTGTCAGCATTTGCTTTGCCATTTCGATAAGAATCAGCGTAGAATAAATTCGAGGAGCACTTCTTGAAAATCCTCTTAAGCATTAAATAATCTCGATACAGAGGAAAGAAGAGATTGCCAGACCGCACAGTGTTTATTTCTACAATTTTTGGGACCCACTATTTACGACGACTATTTTCGAATAGAACACGAGGGTCAACAAGACAAGGGCATCAGGTGTACGAGGCACGCCACCGATGACCGTGAACGTGCCTCGTGTGTTCTTGTAGCGTCATCGTAGGGGGTTGCAACGATCCAGAATTTCGATCGAGGAGCTAATTCGAGGGTGTGCAGGTGACAGGGGAAAAAATTCTGCGTGTCGCGCGAGGGAAGCGAGGGCTGGCTCTCTCGAGGAGGGTTGTGAAAGAGAATCGAACGGTAACGGGGAACTAAAACCGTCTCCTCGGACTGGAAGAGAGAGTATCCAGGCTTAATCGGATTAGACGGTGCCGCCGGGAGAGAAGGAGGGTATTTCTGGCGTGTAGCCCGAAGTGGCCGGAGCCTGCGACGCGGAAAATCTCCGGTATAAAGTAGAATGTTAAAAATAAAAGCGATCGCGTCGAATAGGCGAGAAAGTAGACGTCGCAGCAGTCGAAGAGGAAGGAATCGGGAGAGAGAGAGCGAGGAGAGAGGAGAATGACTTCTCTCCGGGGGTGTGGGGTTTTCGATCCCCGGACCTGGATATAGGTCAGGACGGTTGTTTTCTTCGGAATTTCGCCATGCCACCCCCCTCCCCTCCGACTCCACCCCTGTTCCCGTTTCTGTTGCAATCCAGTCGAATTATAAGAAGCCAACCTGAAACGTTCGACATCTGTCTATTTTAGCCGCGAATGGCAGCTGCACTCCCAAGCCCCAGGGAGCTAACCCGGTGCTGCGAGGTACGTCCCTGCCCCCAGGACCCGGCTAATCAATTTATGTTTCTCTTGCCCCGCGGTCTCTATCTTTGGTCCCCCTATCTCGTATTTTTACTTCGGTGGCCCACAAAATCTTTCGCCTCTCCTTTGTCTGAGACGTTGCTGGAGGCTATTCGCAGTATCACTGTTGCTACCGTTCTTTAAATGGAATGTTAGGACAGATCCGGCCAATGTTTGAGAAATGCATTTTAGTTAATCGTGCGTTAAGGGGTCAACGAAATCGATATGGATTGGTCGAAGCTCGCGTGTCTCCGACGGATCTTTCTCCTGGGGCATTTAGTAGACATGGGCAGGACAGCCGAGACGAATCACGACAAAAGGCGAACTGCTCGGCGATTCTAGGAGGGGGGGGGGGGGGGGGTGGTTGGAGGTTGCCAGGAGGGGAGGTGAACGTCGAGAGAACGTAATGAGAGAAAGGCGGAAAAGAGGGCTGAGTCATGGGAACGGGTGAAAATTCTGGCGGACTGGGCGGCTAGGCCTGTGTTTCGCTTAAGTTCCACAAAATCTTGACACCGAAAGGAGCTGTGCAGCACGATTCTCGAGCACTCGTAACGCTCAAGTGGAGGGTAGAATAATAGGTACTCGGGGGCCGACTACCAAGTGGTAGCTAAGCCTGATTTTACACGCGAACTCGACCGACGGTTTTTCGATGCGACGAGCCAACCTAACACGGTAAAAAATTGCAAATACACACCGTCGTGCGCCCTGCCCCTTCTTAAGGCAACCCAGTCCTAAAGAGAATCGTCTTCCTCGAGCACCGAACAGCTAAACCATACAGAAAATTAGAGATGTATGTAGATTTTGAAGTTTCGTTGGCTACTGTTGCAAAATCAACGAATCACCTAGGATTTATGGACCTAATATTTTTGCTAATCGCGAAAGTGGATGATAGGAACATTGCAGATAGAAAAATTGGGAAATGGGCCAGATCAGGAGTGGTTTATTGGGATCGCGGGCTCCCAGCTGTCGAATCGGATAGGATCGCCGATAATCTCGACCCGATACACACGCGAAAGTCGGATTCCGCGACGGAACCGGTGATATATGGAGTTCGCGAGTCGGCGCGAATGGATTCCTCGGCGCATTACAATTTCAAATGAACGGAAGCCGCGGTTAAACGCGAGCACGCCGAGCGAGAATGCCTCGGTGACGAATATCCGCGGCTCTTGCGAAAAAACCGGCTTCGACGGGAACGGAACGGTTCGCATTATCTCGGAGGGAAGTTTAAGCGGCCTGATAAACGACTGGAATCAGGGGAATTTAATCGTCGCCGCATCGGGTCGACGGCGAACCTCTTTCGTCCAATTTCCGTGAGTGACAATGTTTATTTTTCACGTATCGCGCATTTACGTCCAAACTAATACTACTCGAAAGGCACCATCTTTAAAGTATGAGAATATTGCGAAAACACTTCTTCATCGATTGTGAACATCTTATTCATTTCTTTCTTACTAATATTTTATATATTTTTGAAGTGAGAACTTCTTTAGGGGCATCGCGTACACAATTGCTGGCCAGTGAATGCGTCTGATCCGTCACGCTCCGGGATGAAATCGACAGATGTGCAATCGCCACAGAAGTTTTCACTTCGGTCGTGAGGTCTTGTGCGCCCAGTATTGGTCTATTTCTTTTATTGAGAAAAAATCGGTTTTTAATTCCATTACAATCTATCGCCTCACGCATTTATGGCACAATTGAGTTGTTGAAACGCAAAATCGGAAAAAGAAATGGCATTGGAGACAGGTTGAAGTTGTAATTGAAGCAAACGACGTTGACGCGCAAGTTTCTGGGACAGTTTGCGGGTCGAATAACAAAATACTTAATTAGCTTGATAGCGGCGCGTGGCGTTTACGCGTGCGCTCGGTTTCGAAAGGAAAACGACGAGAGGCAGTAGTGCGCGATGAAGCTCATCTCTCTCTCTCTGTTGCTCTCTCGTCAGCATCCAACCCTCGAGAAGAAAAGAGTGTCTGTTCGCATGAGGTAAGGTCATCGGTTTCCGTGTCGATCGATCGAGACATCGTTAACGAAACGATCGCGGACGGAAACGCGCCTTCCCGTGAAAAGAATTCCCCGCGTTTCCATAGAAACGCTTTCGAACGGGCACCGGCTGCGAATTTTACACCGACATGGGGACGAGCCTTTTCTTCGGATCCTCGCGTCGTTAAGCACCTGCGTTGTGTCGCGGAACCGTCGTCGAATCTCGTTCCTCTTTAGTCTGGTTTCGTCTCTCTCTTTCCTCCGGTCACGGTTCTCTTCCGTCTCGTTCCCGTTTCGTCCCGTTGCGTCTCGTCGCGTCGTTAGGAACGTCTATCCCCAAAGGCAGAGGAGATAGTTCCCGTGGAATCGTGCCAATCGCGAATCAAGGCTCCGGAAACGGAGGAAAAAAAGGATTGCTTTCCATCTCTCTATCTTGTGTACCTCTATCTCTGTATCGACGTCTTCCCCCCTCTCTCTCCCTTTATATCGTTCTGCTCCTTTATCTCTCCACGTATCCGAGTTCGATAGCACCGCTACTGAAACGATTCACGTACCGTTGTGAACGCACCCGTCTCCTCCAATCCAGAAGAAAAGTGTCACGTTCATGATGAGCAGACTGTGTGGATCTTCATGCATTTATGGCATCTGCAAATGAAATGCTGGGAAACATCGACAGGAACCATTTTTCATTGTATATTTACAAAGAGGACTCTTTTGGATGACAAAGACAATTTTCATTAACATGTTGATAAAATCCGCAGTCTGGTAATGATTGATGATTCACTTAGAAGGCAAGCTTGTTGTCTTGCATTTTATCGGCCTCTTTCTCGAATTGCTCATACGGTTTCCAATTGTTTTAGCTGATGTAATTCGATTAGGACTCGATGAATGATTAGCGAGGGAGCCTCTGAGCCACTGTGACTAGATTGCTCTTAGACTCTCAGAAATAGAAACAATTACTAAACGGTTCCTACGAGAAGTACGCCTGACACCCACGTATCTCACAACCACAAACACATTCTCCCAAATAGTTTGATGAATTCAGGCTAACACGAGAGAAACCTCCTCCTTCCCAAACCTTACTACTCTCTCTAACTTTCATACTAATCAGTAGACATATGCCGAATAAAAATCTTCCATCCGAATTCCGACGAAAATTACTTTAACTATCTTTAAGTGTGCAGGGCTGTTGAGGTCACTTATCTGTGACACTGATGCCGTGTTAAATTGTACCTGAATCATTTTTGTCATAAATGCATAAAATCCGTTCTCCACTAATAGGAGCATTTGTAAAATTATCTTGCATTCAAAATGTACAGCAACCAGAATTGCGATCATATTATTAATCGCAGGATGAACAGGCAGCAGTAATAAATCACAATCTCGCGAATGCTAGAATAGATAACAGCGTAGCCAGTCCTCGAATCTGTTCGTGTCTTTCGTGTCGAATCGGAGGAGCCTAACCGTAGGATGCTTGAACGTCTACGATATTGATCCGTATTCCATCCCCATGGAACGGGTCCTCCTTCGCCGTTCCTCTTCGATCCCCTTCTGTCTCTTTTCCACCAGGTTCCCTGGTATTTCGTGTCTGTTTTCGGCCCCCAGATTTCACGTCTCTCTCTCTCTCTCTCTCTCTCTCTCTCTCTCTCTCCCACTCTCTTTTTCTCTTTCTATCATCTGTGTCAGTTCGTACACAGCTTTGAAGAGTCTCCTCGAAACGAACGAGAAGTCATCGTCCCGCGAATTCTTCTCTGTTCTCGGAGCAGAGGACCCCTTGTCCAAAGAAACAATTCTTCCGTCAGAGGATAGATTGGAAGGGGGAGAGAGGATCGAACGGGATCGATCGCCGCGAATTGAAATCGGAACGCCATTCTCCGCGAACGAGGCGTTAGGATACTCTTCGGACACCGGGGAATTGTGCACTGTGGGCCATTCGAGTCCTAAAAACGCTAGATATTCCTATAATCGAACAGCTTTTTACGGGAAGTTGTCGGAACATTTAGCGTACAATTCAGTATAATTTTGAAAAATATTGGTTCGTTTTTAACTTAGGTGCATCGGGAAATTGCCCACCGTGGGCCATTGTGAAAACGCTGGAAACTCGTGTCAAAATATTCCGATAATGGGACAACTTTCTACTGGGAGTTATTTGAACGTTTACCGTATAGTATAGTATGATATTTAAAAGTATTGGTTTATTAAAAATGCGAAAAACTCCTGTCGAAAATTTTCAATAATTGTTCGACTTCCGACCGAAAGTTATCAACGTTTACTGTATAATATAGTACGATTTTTCCGCATTCGTTCATTTCCAACGTAGCGCCACATACTTCTGAAATAATCCACCCCGAAGTTCCGGAACCCGGAGATTGTTATTTACGATTCGGTTGTTTGTTTAATTCATTTAATTTGTGACGGGATTAAGTATACCAGCCACGCATTTAAATTGTAATAAATTTCATTCTACGTAGTCTGACATTTTTGTAATTACATCCTAATGAATGTATTACAGTTGCGAACTTTATTCCCAACAATTGTACATATGCTTTGTTGTTTTTCTTTCGTTTGAAGTTTACCGCAAACAGGGTACATTGCGGTTTGATGATTGTTACTCGACGTAGATTGAAAAGACGTGCCAGGATGATGATTAAAATGCGCGTTTCATCCCCTAAAAGGCTCTCCATGTTTCACTGTACAATTAACGCATTTCCAGCGTGATACAGTGCTCGTAAAAAATTGTACCCGCGCCGCTTTTTGTGTTTGCTATCACCGGTTTGGAATGCTGGAAGTAACCATTAGAGTTGCGAGTGGAATGTTTAATTGGAATATGTAATATTCAATTAGAATATTAAAAATTTTGTTGAGGTTTTCGTTCGAAATTAAGACAAGTTTTTTTCGATTTTCTATAATAACAAACTGAAAACTTTAATAAAACCATGAATATATATATCGAATTAAGTATCTAGAAAACCAATCGATCATTTTCCACCCTCCAACAGCAATATCCACTTCCACCCCTCCGAAACAGATGATTCCAATAAAGCTATGATCTCGATGATCTCCAAGAACGTTACGGAATCCAATTGTTGGGCTCGCATGCTAGTCTCCCTTTTGATTAATAAACAGTGAAGGGAACAGATTTCGCTAGTTTTAATGAATAAGGGAGACGGATAGAGAGCTTTTCGATTAGACTAATGCCAGTAGATATTACCTAATGGTGCTACGAATCCGTTTCTAATAAGCAGATCCCAGTTATAACGATGGCTGTCGTGTTTGTTTCGCATAGCGGCTTTATCAAGCAATCCGGAGAGCTCTTATCCGATGATTTGTCTTGGGCCAGGGTCGCGACTGTTTCCTATGAGTCGTCGATAAAAATCGTACGAGCGTAAGGGGGCTGCAATTTCGAAGGGAGAAGATAAACGGGCCAGATAATATGGCCGGGTATGCGGAAACAAGGGTGGGTATCGAAATAAGGATGAACCGTCCGCGGTATCTCGACACCTACTGCTCAACCCGCACGACCGTCCAGGTGGAAATCCTGTTTAACAAACGAATTTCTCCGTCTTCTTTTCTCCTTTACGCATCTGAGCACTTTTCAAGGAATTACAACTATTTTGGGACAACGTGTATAATTTTACGATTTACAGAATCATGAAGTGTCTCCGAAATGATTAACCCAGATCCCCGAAATGTTTTTTCGGCAAACTCCGACAATAAGAAAAATAGAGCGCCGTTTATCCACGAGTTGGGTGGTCTAAATGGAACGTATTAATTAAATTTTTGTGCGGCCAGTGGCGTTAATGTAACCCGGGGAATGCGAGGAGAGAGAGAGAGAGAGAGAGAGAGAGAGAGAGAGAGAGAGA
>CM052245.1:11226599-11268306 GCA_028455795.1 Lasioglossum marginatum | reverse complement strand
GGGGGGCCCCGGGAATTTTGGTTAACCGCATAATGGATCGAATTCCTTCGTCGCTCTCGGCGAATGCAGGGTGAACCACCCGAATAATTCCTGAATTATGCGTTGCTTGAATAATCGCTGACGCTCCGACGAGAAAAACTCCCGTAATTAACATCGACAATTTTTTTCGCGATTCTATTTCAAAGTTCTGCACAGCGATGATCGTTAACACGGTTTTAGGGGAACTCCGCTCGGGAACTTTCGGATCGATGCGGATATCCGCGGGGAAATTTTTTCTATGTTAATTGGATACTGTGGGATTTTTTTAATCTGTTTGATGTCGCAACTTTCAGTCACTCGGTCCTGTCATAAAGTCAGTCGGGGTGTGGCCGGACACAATTTTTTCGGAAGCATCATTTTAAGGAAGATTATAGTATTATAGATTATAGTATCAAGATTGGCAATAATGAAATAATTGTAACTGTAAATTAAACCCATCATCTACAGTCTGTAGATCCAATAAAAAAAAATTTGGATTTGCAACTTCACTTAAGGATTAACGATGTCCTCCTAACGAAAATTCAATGCGTATAAATCAGACGCTACACCTTTCAGTGAAATCGAACCGAATCGAACTAGCATCCATTTCCCCCACCACCGGAAATAGCCTCCCGATCCGCAGCAAAACAAACAAGTCCTAGCGGAATCGCAGTGAACCAAACGATCTTTGTTGATACATCAACGGTAATCTTGTATTCCATTTAAGCGAAATTGACTTTCAAATGTATTCTTCCGTTTCTATTTACATATTTCAGAGCGCGAACGAGCGAGGAGGGACCCTTTCCACTCTAAAAACAAAAGTGCATTTTAAAACCGAATAGAAGAAGAGCAGTAGGAAGGTCGATTAACCATTTTTTACCGGAAAGTATAAACCGGTGCGACAACAACCGGTGTCTTTCTCCCTCTTCGGCGGCGTTTTTCGTCAGTCGTGAAATTTCAATCCAGCCGTTAACTTCGAAAAAAGCGTCCGTCGCGCGTCGAATGGAAAATCGACCGTAAAAGACGAATGGAATCAGAATCGCGTAAGAACGTTTACCCGGGCGCGCGCTTGCCATCCGGGCGTTACCTTTTAACAGAATTTATTCGATTTATTATGCAACGGGGCTTGGTATCGATCGGGAACGGTAGCCGGGAGCTTGCAGCACGGTGAAAACGGCGATTATCAACGAGGGAGATCGTCCGAAGTTTTGCTGTGGTGATACTGATTAGAAAGACGGTGCACGGTGGTCAAAATGCATTTTTAGCGGGTCGAAACCATAATTATTTGTTTGTCAAACTGTCACCAACATATTCCTCACATTTTTCTGATTAAAACGATTCCAAACACGACACACCTGAGATCGTATTTACTCGTTTAATCCTCGATACAGTGGAATCTCTGCTATCCAAACTAAGATGGAGAACATGAATGATTTGTACAATGTGAATCCTGTTGTTTACGGATCGCTTTAAATTAAACTGTTTACATGCAGAACACATTCGAATAATCAAGAATTCATCTATCAGTTCGGATAATCGAGGTTAAACTGAATCGTGAATTTGTTCACCGCGAGGCGCAAGCTTTTTTCACGGGAGATCAAGCCTCGAGATCCTGATCGAATTCCAACGAAAAGCCTCGTTAACGACTCGGTTTTGCCGTCACTTTTTAGCTAAAGCGGGACAAAGGGTCCGAGAGGAGAGGAGAGGAGAGGGGGAGCACAGAGAGACGGAAGAAGAGACGCTTCGTTAAACGAGCCAGCAACTTCTTCCTACTTTGAACGGGGTAAATGAATTGCTCGGCAAACTTGTAATCCGAACAATCAACGGCCGTATTCTTGCCGCTTGGAATGCGAGTGGAAGCGAGTGGAAGCGAGTGGAAGCTCGACGAAAGCCAAGAGGATGTGTCGGATCCGCTTCCAGTGCGTGCTGGTCCGCTCGACATCGCAAACACACTGTGCCTGTGTGGCCGAGCGAAATCGATGCCGATGTCGATCCGATTGTTCGTTGTCCTCGAACGATTTTCGATAAAGAAATCGATTTTTCTCTGGAGGATGTGGACCGCAGAATGGGACCTCGTTTTAGGGATGCGAGCTTCTGGTCGTTGTTTATTCTTGCTGAATACTATTAATTCGTTCAGCTCGACTTTTAATCTTGCGCGAGTAAGTTCTCGTTAAGAATCTTTTAGATTTTTGTTTAGATTGCAGCTGTGATTTTCAAGGCTTTTAACTTGCATTGCTCGCCTCCCTTCCTCTTATTTTTGCAATCTCTATGGTTGTGAACCCCTTGCCTTACAATATCGTGCATGACTCGTGATGAAGATTCTGAACAGATTCTGATAAAAATGTATATTAATAATTTCCTTTAAACCGAAATAAAATTCTATTTTGGTTTTGTCAATATACAGCTGTTGGAGAACATATAGGCATACAATTTATATAAATTTTCTCCTTTTTAAAAGGTTCTAATCACTGAAACCGTAAAATAAATCGTAGGGGAAGAGGTTAACACGTTTTTCCTCTCTTGTATTAAACATTTGGTTGTATTTAATAAATTACTAAAAATTTCAGTATACTATACACTGAAAAAGATCATATGGTATGGAAATATTCTAGTCGGGAAAAATGTATTGGAGTTAAAAACAGCTTCGAGTGCAAAGGGTCGAATATGAAAAAAGAAATAAAAGATATTTTGAGTGATGATACAGCAATTTTTAGTGGCGCCACAGAGTCCCTGCTCGAATGCTTAACATTACCGTCATAAATTGATCGAGCCGGAGGAGAAAACGAAAAAGAAGAAGCGAATGGGGATCGCGGGGTCCAGTATAAAACGCGATCCAAATTCCGCAGGAGCTCCGTCTACGAATGTGGCGCGCGAGGGTGGCGCTAATCGTTTAAATCGATATCCCGCTCGAGTTGGCATCAGTCTAGCGGGCACTTCTTCCTCGAATTTCTGTCCACGCGATCCGCTCGAAAACACTCGAGGTTCGCGAGCGTTGATAATACGACGATCTGGATATGATCCGATCGCGCACTTGCCCGCCGCGCGATCGTTCGAGTATCTTGCGGGTAACGAGCAATCCCATCGTAAACTTCGCTACGTGCGAACAATCGCGGCCGTCGGACAATTAACAATTCATTTTTTTCCTGCCCTTCAGCCTCCCGCCCCTCTTCTGTCCGATCGTCGAGCCGACAAGTTTCGAGCCGACCGATCGAGATTGCCGATAAATTGCCGAGTAACGAGACCGGGTTTCTCTCTATTCGATAACCGATAGAGTGTCGCCCCCAAGATACCGTTGGAAGTTTGGTCGCGTTAGGCTAGACCACTCCCGCTTTACCTTATCCCCTCCCTCCCCCCTCTCACTCTCTAGCCTCCGCGAAAATTGCCGATTAATCCTTTAATTAATTTTCTGCTCCGAGTTCTGGCATTATTAATACCGTCTGCAAGTCAGATAACCGAGCAGATTACTCGCGCTAATGTGCCCCTGCTTTAGAGTTCCTCGCGGTCGAAATTACTCTAAATTGTGTGGTTCAGCGATTGCTCGAAGTGCACAAGGTTGTTGGCCTTTTTTAAACAACTTCTACGTGGCTTTGTGCGCTGCAAACAGGTTCAATGTTCGGTTGTGTTAAGAGATCAATGGATTTGGAAATTAATTTTTTTGGTGACGTGAAATGTATTGTATGAACCTCGAAAGAGTAACCAGTAAACTGTGGATTTAATGTATTTATGGTAAAAACGAGTCGCTGTTTAAACCAGTAAAGAGATTAGAGATTAAAATCTGCTGGTTTCGAACGGTGATAATAGGTTTAGTGTTAAGAATATACGATTGGTAATGAATTTATCCAGCTTCTTGCGAGTCCAGTCCACTGTGCGGTGGTAGCGGATTTAATCCTAAAGATCGATCCAAAAAGAAAAATGACTAAGCACCCTCTAAAAAACATTCGCTAACAATGTCCGAACATCACTAATCGGAACACTGTCCACAAACTGCCCACACAAAAGCGCTAAGCAGATTCGTCGACGATCTCTGCAGAATCTACCCGACATTCAGCAATTATCTCTGAAGCTATCGCGGGCCAATTCGTTCACCATAGTCAGCTCGTTAGTCGAGCCCCGCATTCCGCAGGCCGAGATGATCGAATCAGTGTGTATCGGCGGTCTGGCGATGTCGTCTCGTGGACGGTCGCGTCGTTGAGAAGAAAGAAAATTCAGTGTCGGTGGCGTTGCCGAAGGGGTATGAGAGGATTGCGGGGATGGAGATGGTACGTGCGAGGAATTTGAGCAAGGTCGAGACACTCGGCGTGTCCCGGGACAAAGAGTTTCTTGGCAGGCCTCTTCATAGGAGGAACACGGTAGCGTAAGTGGAGAATAAGAGGAGTAAAGAAGGTGGGGGAGGAGGGAGGGGGACGTTGAATCCGTTCCTAATTGCAGGATTCGCTAGCCGAAACGCTGATTAGCGTTGATTGCTGAAGGGGTCGTTCAACGGGGGCCGGGGGTGGCTGTTGCATCCGTCGCATAAGTCGCAGAGGATGCAGCTTGGCAACGCTGCGAGGCGACGACTCGCCTCGTCTACCGAAACAAAAGCTTTGATTCCGATTTCAACTACCTTTCCTTCTCTCTCTTTCTCTTTCTTCACCTCCCTGTGTATTAGGCTGTTGCATATGAAATGTCCCATTTTTACTGTTTTTAAAAAAATAGTTGAAACGAAAGTTGTATAGCTTCAAGAGTAGCACACGACGTAGTAATTCGTTAATTTCTGTTTTGCATTTTCAGCGAGATAGCAAGTCATTTGAATTATTTTTTCATGTATGCCGAATCGTTAACAAGTAATTTAGGTGGCACACTTGGCTGAATCATCCTGTATCTCCCTGTTCATCTATCTATCATTCTCTCCGTCTGTCGGTCTGTCTCTCTCTCCACCTCGTTTCTCTGTAATTTGTCGCAGATTCTTTGCACGAGCTCATCCTCTCCGCCGAAACAATGGCTCGTTTACGCGGTTACCGTCGAGGAATCGATGCGCCCGATGTAGCCACGCGAAACCGGAAAAGCGGAGGGGATCCCCGAGAATCGTCCCGGAAAACTCGAACCGACCGGGGAGACGTTAATTCCTCGGCATAAGCGTATCTCCAAGTCGCGAGAACTATTCAAACTCGACAATAATAACGTCGCCGACGCGCGAAATTGCTATGGATCGACGTCTCGCGATCCTCCGAGTCCCGGTGGCTCGATGTGCCATTCTGGATCAGCAGAATTATTTTTATTACCACCTACTAGCCGACAAAAATATATCCGTCTTCGAAATGGTAACCTTTTTAAAATAATTAATTTATTGCTCTTGACGTGTAAAAAGATTTGTAAGAAAATTTTTTCTGTTTCTATCTGCTGTTGGTCAAAAATATCACCGCACACCCTTCAAAATGGTAACTTTTTTTTAAGTAGAGTAAATCCCAAAAACTTATGATTAGAAGAATTAATTTATCACATTTGGCAGTAACTGCGACGGACGTAGTAAATACAGCTTTGCAAGTTGCTTTTACAAGTTAATTTTCCTCCGGACAGAAATTCAGAAAAAAAATTGAAATACTGTGCTGGTATACCTAATTGATAGACTCTCAGCTGTTAATCCCAAACTTTGCAAGTTGATAGGCACCGCATAAAAGAAATCCCATCGATTCGTAGCTTTACAAGGGCGCGTACCCTTTAGACGATCATTACCGAGAACATAACCCTGCGAAAAGGTCGCTAAAGAGTCCGGGAATAGGCACTGATAAATTATTACAGCACTATACAACAGTATCTCTGATTCCCAATGATCCCACGATAAGGAGATAAACGTTTCACAAAAGTACTATCGTCGATGAAAACTATAATATTAAGTGGAAGATTCATTTAGACTTGATAAGCAAAGCTCTTTGCGAATGGTGGCTCTTTCTGCCTCGTTTCCGTTGGTCAGCGGTCAAAGGGTTAAAGAAACTTCAGCGCAGACTATGTAATTACGAGGCTGCCCCGCTTAACAAAAACTTTTAGATCGCCTTACAGTAATGGCACTTTTTCCCCGGTTCAATAGCAACGAAACTCTCTTTCGGTGAAAATCTCGTGGCTCCTTCGAGAAATCTTAGACGGGAACACGTCTTGTGCAAGGATGTTCCTGGGCGCAATAGAGTCGGACCCTTGTGCATGGTTCCAGTAAATGTTGCGTTAATATCTTATAAATTAAATTGCATGGAACTCCGCGTTCACTTAGGGGGAAAAACTGATTCGATCGACCGTGTCGAGCGTAAACTGCCTGGGGTGACGTTAATTTGCACTGCGTACTTATTAGCTAAAAATTATTCTGGCGTGATCTTTTAATGATTGTACACTATCTTCCGGGACCAATTCAACCAAAAAAATTAGAACATTCAAATCGAGGCAATTTTTGTGGGCATTTTTTATTAGATTAAACAGGTTGATCCTCTTGTGGAGGATCTAACTCGAACAGTGCACAAGAGTTGCAGGAAAGAAAAAAATCTGAATTCGTCGAAGAATTTTCAAACTCTTCTGCAAGTTCAATATTGATGAACCAGCGTCTTCGACTAGCAAACCATCCACAGATCATCCCTCACCTTTGTAGAATTTCTCAATGAACACCTCGGCGATCACATAATCAAAACTACGCTATTTTATCTGAGAAATGACAAAAGCAGTTTCGTATTCAAATATACATCCCTGGATTTCAGAAACCTTTCGGATCTGTTGAAATCTTCTTGAAAAGTGGACGAGGGTTAGTCTCTAGAGGGTTAGTTAGTCGTCGAGAGATTAGCCGAGGAAAGTGGTGTCGAGACTTGTTCGTCGACTAGTTTTGTCGGGCTACTTTTGTAAAAGTGTGCGTTGCGCCTTACCTTGCAATGGGTGCAGTTGAAAATGACCGAATAGGGCTGGGCGCAGTCGTATCGCGCCAGCACTTCCTCGAATTCACAATGTAGCCTCGCGGCTAACGCGTCGACGAGCAACAGCTTGTCCAGGGCATCGGCGCACTTCTGGCCACCGTTTAGCACGTTTTCGAGCGGTCCGCCCTTGCCGGGTGCCAGGGCGTTGACCACCGCGTGCTCGCAGCAGTGCCGCAGACGCAACCCGCTCACGAACCAATATCGATTCTCCCTCGGGGTTACAAAACTTCGCGTACTGCTCCGGCCAAAATCATCCCGACAGACGTCCCTCTTATGCGACTCCTCGAGATAAAAAAGGCACTGTTCCGGAGCCATCCGTACGACGCCCTCGAGTCTCCCTTGACCGTCGGTTCCTCCCTCGTTCCTCCCATGGACTCCCTTCCCACCAACACCAACACCAGCACCACCACCACCACCACTACTACCACCGGGTCCACCACCAGCGGCGGCGGCGGGCCTGGACTGTCTCCCGGCAGCAACCCCGACCTTCTCGATCACCTGGTAGAACTCGGCGTCGACGCCGTTCACCTTCGACGCTCGGCCATTGTTGTTGTTGTTGTTGGTCGCGTTCATCGTCGTGGAGCAGGGGACCGGGCAGTTCTTGGGCACTTCTGGTGGACCGCAGCTACCCTGAAGATCGGCCGGCGCTGGACCCGCCAGATCGCAGGCCGATAACCAAGGATTGATCTGGTTCACCTCCCAGCTGTATTCGTTGTAAGGATGCACCATCCCGGAGTTCTCGGTGTCTGCCGCCGGCTGATAGCTTTGATACAATGCGACCGAGTCCTGTTCGGCCGCCTCTCGTTGCTCGTTCCCACGACCTTGTTGAGCCTCGCGACGCCCATGCCGACGATGTCCAATGGTCTCACCGCTCCCGCTATTCTTCTTCTTCTCGTTCTCGCCGTACACCGTGTCCTGGACGTATCGCTCCCTCTCGAGGTGTTGTTGTCGACCAGTAGCCGGCTGATAGACGACGTTCGACGACGACGACGACAACAACAGGGACGAGATCTGCGTGACGTTGTGCCTCGGAAGCTCGTCGACGGGGCCGAGAGACGGGTTCCGCGCAAATCTCGATGCAAACTGGCCGGAGGGATTGGTCGAACATGCCAGCGGCCAGGCAAGCAGGTACAAGACGAACAGCAGCCCGTAACTCCTGCCACGGGAGCCGGACACCTTGGTGGTTGTTGTTGTTGGTGTTGTTGTTGATGTCGTTGGTCTGGTGGTCGCGAGCTCCTCGTCCTTGGGACGTCTCTCATTGGTAGTCGGCTCCTGGAACCGGGCAGTGTAGTCGCTCCCGCAGGAGCGATCCCGACGGAAACGGGCCCGAGGGCCACCTGGGGAACGTTCGTTCTCGCGACCGAGCCACACCACCTCACTCCCCTCACCTTCCCCGCGTTTCGCGTCGCGAACCTCCCGATCGGTGTCCCGCGGCTCACGAAAGTCCTCCTCACCGCGATCCTGATCGCGAACAAGTTCGATCTCGCGGCGAGAATTAGAAGAAGCGCGGACGTCGCGACCGCTTCCGGCTTCGTTCTTGGCGTTGTTGTAGGCAGTGTAAGCGAACGACGCGTCGACGGAAGGAACGTTCGTGACATCCGCGACGGAGACGATTGTTGACACTTCTTCTTTTTCTTCTTGATCTTCGACGGCAGCCGTTCGTGCTCCCCGATCTTCTCCCTGCGTCGTGTTCTTGCCGGGGCGAGAGGACCGTGACCCCGATCGTCGCGACGTTGACCAAAAACGGACGTCGCTGTCCTCGGTGTCGCCGTCCTCTCGTTGACGATGAACCGGCCACCGGTGGTGGTGATCTTTGCCACGGGCTCGGCGAGATCCCGAGGAGCGTCGCTCCCGTTCGTCAGTCCCGGTGGCGTTGTTGTTCGTGACGTTTCTCGCCACGCTGATAGAAACAGAATCGTAAGAAACGTTAAAGGCAGTGGCGTTTCCGGTTTCCGATCTCTCCGGGATAAAAGGGTCGCGTCGACCCGGGCACGGGCTCGAGCAAGACGAACGACGACGCGCGGACGACGACGATCGGTTGCTAGACGGGTGGCTGCTAGACGTGGGTGGTCCCGTGAAACCGGGTGGATCGAGTAGCATGGGCACAAGCTCGGGAACGCTAGCGTCCCCCGTGGCGGTTGGTCGTCGTCCCGGTGATGATCCTCCCCGTTGCGGATCCACGCCGTAGATCCAGGACCGATGATCGCCACTGTTCTTCTCGCCGCGCGGCTCTTCCGTCGGTGACGATGGCGACGTCGGAGTCGCAGTCGCAGCCGGAGGAGACGAGGATGATCCCGATCCCGATCCCGAACTGGTCTGCCGAAGCTGGACTCGCGTGACCGTGGTGGGCTGCTGCGATCGCGTGCCTGCTGCTGCTGCTGATCGTCGTCCGGTCGCAGGGGGTCCCGCATCGCTGCCAGAGAAGCTCGAGGCCGATTTCCGCCCCGTGCGTCTGCTGCTGCTTTCTCTCGATCCCTCTCGGTCCCGTTCCCGTTCTCGATCGCGATCTCGAGCTCGGTGTCCGCGTCTCGGCGACGATTTCGCCGACGCCGACGCCGCCGAGGAGGTCTGACCGGGCGATGACCTCGCGACGAATACGCGCCGTCGACGGCGACAACAACGGGTCTCGATTCGACGGCCTGGCCGCCGATCCCGATAACGCCACGCGATAGCGAACCCTCCGCCGGAAGTCTCTATGGATCGTGGGAACGATCTGTTGTTCCACTTGTTCCACTGATTCCCCGTGCAACGACCGATCCACCGAGAACGACGCAGCCGACCCGTCGGCGACGATGACAGGTCCGTCGAGTTGCTCCTCTCGCGGACGGTCGAGACGATCTTCCTCTCGAGACGGCTCGTGAATGATGTCAGCCCCGCTCGTAGATATCCCGGAGCCGATAGCCAGGTGACAACTGTCCGAGCGGCCCGGGTCGGCGGGGCCCTTAGAAGTCCCCCTGGAGCAGGCGACCACCTTCTCCTCCTCCTCCTTCTCGTGCTCGTACTCCCCGACGACGACGAGACCGATCCTCTTCCCGGATGTCCGAACGATAAGGGAGGATCGGCGGGTCCGCGTTGGTAACCACCGGTCCGCGAGCCGCGGCGATCTCGAACGCGACGGAGGCCGCGAAGGAACCGAGGCCGTGGGCCAACTCGCGTGGCAGCGACAGCAACGGCAACAACAACGGCGTGACCGCGCACTCGACGCACTCGAGACCCTCGTGCCACCGCCTCCTCCGCCGACGATGATCCACCGCTTTCTCCTCTTCCTGCGGCCGCGCCACCTGCACCACCAGCACCTCGTGTCGTGCACCTCCCTCGACGATACCTCCTGATGGGCAACCGGTTTCGCTGATCCTGTTCTGCGGAACCTCCGGGACTCGCTCCCCTTCTTCTTTTCTGTCCTGGTCTCGGTCTCCGTCCCGATGAAACCGCTCCACCCGCTCCTCGTCCTGATCCCGATCTTGATCCCGACCCAACCGATCCACCCGGTCTCGATCTCGATCTCGCGCGGTCTGTTGCCAGGTGGCCGCCGCTTCTTCCGGCACCGTCGCGGATCCTTGTACACTCCGACAACGGCAGCTCTCGAGCCGTACGACCAGCAGGACGGTGACCAGCGCGAGCACCACGACACTCGCTGCCCCTGCGCCGGCAGCGCTGCTGACGGTGACGGCGACGGCGACGAAGCCGCTGCCCGTCCCGAGGATAACGGAGACCCGAGACCTCTCGACCGGCGAAAGCACCTGGACACCGTAATCCCCCTTCCGAAGCTCACCAGCTCCAGCGACAGGGCACCGAGGTTCATGCTGCATCCTAGACGCCTATTCCTGCGTACCCTCCGGCCGTCGTCGATGATCACGCTTGCCGGCCACGCGGCAACGCGTCCCACCGTGCCAACCACCACGTAGACGGCGACGCCGACGACCAGGCGGACGACGTTGACGTTGACGTTGATGGTCTACGGGCCACCGGCAACCTTTCGCTCGTTCGTTGCCATTGCGTCGACTTCATGGACACACCCGCTCGATAAGTGGCCACGGGTAACCGTGTACCCAGCTTCCCCTGGGTTCGCCACCCGAGCTTGGGAACTTCTCGCTGGATGACCTCGTTGCTCGATCCTATCCTCCGTGGGGGGAGACCGACTTTTTCCTCTCTCGGATTATCAACCTCTACGATGCTCTGCTTGTTCTTCTTTCGATTTCGACCGTCGCGTAGTCTTCTTCTCGGTAATGTTTGGGGTTGTTTGGCTTCCTTTAGGTGGTCGGTCGGCCGGGTCTGGTTCCTAGGGTGTTTGTCGGAATTACTCAGGGACCAGCCGAATAGGAATTCGAAGGATCGTTCCAAGGGAAAGTGAGGTTATAGCGTTTCACCCTCGGCGATGATGGTACCGCGCACCAGGATCCGCGCGGGAGAGCACGCGCGCGCGCGCGGCCGAGCGCGCGCACGGCTCCTCTACTCCGTAACGGCGACTCCACGAACGGTAGACGGTGGCAAGACCGTTCCAATCTCTCTTTCTACCAAATTCCTTGTCCGAATCTCGACGGTCGACGGACACCACGATTCTATCCTGGGGGCCAGCCTCCTCGTACCGCGGCACCGAGCGATCCGCGCGTACCCTTTGCCCCGCAGATCGATCGAGACTTTCCGGTCGCTGCGGATCAACCGTTCCCTTCCAGGAGGCTCGACGATTCCACTCGGACTGGCTCCGACGAACGACACTGTACGAACAACCAGTGGAGTACGGACGGATCGCGCATTCGATCGGGTCGACGACGGAACGCTCCTCGAAGACGAGGGTAACGAAGTTTAACGATCGCGCTCGGTCGCGATCGGAGCCGTGTCGCCTCGAGGAACGGGCTGGTCCTGTCCCCGAACTCGTTGCTCCTCGTGACACCGTTCTCTCAGGACGGTGGCGCACCTTCCGGACCGCGTTCCGTTCGCGTTTCGTTGCGTCGACTCCACTCTGTCACTCTGTCTCCCTCTCTCTTTCTCTTTCCTTCTCTCTCTGCCTCTCTTCCTCACCCTCTGTCTGTCTGTCTCCCGAGAAACCTTCCTCCGGTGTAGGAGGCTACGAAAGCCAGCGACGAACGACGGCGCGACGGGTTGATGTTCGGCACGCGCGCGCGTCTCTCTCTCGCAACGCGCAGACGATCGCTAAGCGCACAACATCATCGTCGTCATCCTCTCGCCGGAATCATCCCGTGTACGCGGCGCGGCGCGACGCGTTCCCGTTGCACCGGACAACGAAAGAGGGAGAGAGATATATATATATATATATGTTCGCGCGTCCACCGAGAGAAGAAAATACCGCCGCGAACTACCACGGCGGCCAGAAGCAACGACGACAGCGATTACGACGACGACGAGAACGAGGACGGGGCGCGGTGTTTGGAACGCTCGAAAGGGGGTGTCCGACGAATCCACTTTTCGCGACTCGGTTCGGTTTCTCTGTTAGCCGCCGAATTTCTTTTCTGCCCGAACTCCCTTTCCGTTCCCTCTGCAAGTGTATGTGTGTGTGTGCAACTCAGCGCCACTCTTCTCCGATCGGCGATGCTCGGTTTTTTAGACCTCGAGAGAGGCGAGGCGCCACGCCACGGTATGTGTATGTGTCTCTGTCGTCCCCTCGATCTCTCTCCGCGTTTACCGTGCCGCGAACAGGATCACGTCCTGCGACGCGGCGTACGAACGGCCGAGAGCCACGCACGCACGCACATACACACTCTTTTTGGGGTCGTGCGCGTGACACGGTAACACCGACCCCGTAACCGCGCACCAGCAACTGCGCGCGGATCGGCAGCGAACGTACCGAGAGTCCCTCTTCGCGAGAACGACGGAAACTTCGGTGCGCCTCCTTCGTTCCCTCGGCCTTTCTGTCTTTCCAACTCGGGGATATCTCTCTCTCTCTCTCTCTCGCTCTCTTTCTCTCTCGCCACACCACATGCACGAGCACACACACCAGCTCGCCCCGAAATTCTCCTTCCGATCGTACCCCCCACCTAGCTCACCGGCCATCCCCTACTATTATCCCCGTTCTTTTCATCTCGCTCCGGCGCCCGGTGTGTCGCGTTACTTTTCCACCCCCTCGAGCTCCACTCACCCCTACCGCTCTGGTACCCCTGCGCTTCCTTTCCTGCCTACTGCCGCACCTCCCCTAACTCACGAACGGCTATCTCTGTCTCCCTTTCTATCTATCCATCTTCCCCTGAACGTCTATTCCTCTCCGGTGCATGCAATCGCGACGGTCATAATCATCGGTATCTCTCTCTCTCTTTCTCTCTAGAGAAAGCTTCCACGAGGGTCGCGCTCCGTTCCCACCACCGCGGACCCGCTTTTTCACGGATTCTTTTCTCCTAGCGGAGAACGCTCCATCGCAGAAGGTTTTGCTGCGAGCGAGCAGAGGAGCCAGAACATCTCACCGAGCGGGTGCAGAAGAGAGGGATGGGTGGAACAGGGACGAGAAGAGGGATGCTGTGACTCGTGCGCATTGGAACTTGGCCACGCGGCCACGCCGAAGTATCGCCAGGACCGCCATCTTCCTTTTTCCCAGTCCGGGTAGCTTCGCCACCTCTGCCGGCCTACCCTCTAGCTATCCTAGCTACCCTTCGTCGTCTCGATACTACCCTTCGGCTCACCCCTACCCTCTACGGTTCACTCTCGTGCCCTTGCCACCCGCTACGACACTCCTTGCTTCGTCTTTCCCTTCGACCTCTCCCTTCTCCTCATCAACCCTCTCTCTTTGGGCTAGACTCTCTTTCTCTCTCTCTCTCTCTCTGTCGCTACCCCTGGCTTTCTTTTCGGCTCCTCGACGCACCCCTTCTCTCGCTCTTTCTCTTTTTCTCTGGCCCTCTGGGTGATTCTCTAGCTCTCTCTCTCTCCCTACATACGCCGTCCCTCCAACCATCTCCTCGCTAAAAACAACGGTACACACGCTGCCGGTCGCCCTCCTCCACCACCTTCAACGACGACCGTCGACTCTGTCGTGTTTCCCCACCCTGTACCTCCGCGCTGCCGTCGAAACCCCACCCCGATATACCCTCCAAGAGTCCACCCTCGAACGATTCCCACCGTGCTCGTCTCGATCCTCTCGCGGAAGACTCTCTTTCGTCACCTTCCCGCCATCCTCCCGTCTCCGGACGCTACTCTCTCCGCTACTCTAGCCGCCCTTGCCGCTACTGCTGCTGCTACCTTTCTCGACGAGACGGGGGAATTGTGAACAGAAGGACGAGGAAAAAAAATCGGCCTCCGCGGGTATGGATCTCCGGGACCGACCCCCGAGAATTCGAAACGGCCGACCCGCTCGACAAGAACGACCCGAATATCGTTGGAAGCCAAGCTGTGGCACCACCGAGGCGATACGAAAATGTGGGAGTCCCATGGCCCAAATTGCCCGGCCTTGAAAAGTACCGAGGCGGTTCCACTGTCTTTGCACCCGGCGCGGCGGTCGGTGCTTGCGACTGTTTAGTTCATGGGGGTAGGGTTTTTGGATTTTTCGGAATTTGAGAATTATAGTAACATAGAGGGGTTACAGAATATGGAAGATGCTTTTATAACCAAAATTAACCGTCTCTGAAAAATCCTGAGACTTTTCAGCGATGTCTTTGCATTCGGGGGTTAATGCTTGCGACCATTAATCCCAAGAGAAATAAGGTTGGCTTTTCTCTACGCGTCTGTACGCGAAAGTCGTCCTCAACCCTTCGACTGCAGAACGCTCGAACACGAAACGTGCCAATCGAGTGGTGCAGCGGACGCAACAACCTTTGCGATACATGGTATATTATACATTATGAGCAGTGCGTGTCGTCTAGGTTTTGTTACAAAGTAAACATCTGGGAATTAAGTTACGAAGTCTGAACGATTATCTTGCATCGGATGCCTTAGAGTACGTTTATATTGCAGCTGTGATAGAAGTTGTAAAGTCGATCTCTCCCCAAAAATATCTTTCTTTACTGTGTTTACACTAGATACTAGTACTGCGATAACACAGTAGACAGTTTCATTCGCTTATTAATTGTTCCACATACATCTAGATGTTTGAGATAGAGAGCATTTCTACCGCTTGCTTTGTCTTGGCTTCGATTTATCGGAGGTCGAATACAAACGCACCCTCAGGCATCGTTCGCACCCTTCATCAAACGCCTCTGTAGACCCTTGCGAGCAAAGGGTCAACATTTGGGACCAATCGCAGCCTGCACCATTTCCCAGCTCCCAATGACTCTTTCTGAGCGTCTGGGTCCAGGCTGACTTCGTTGGTCGCGACACATCACCGCGTTACACGCCGTCGACTTCGATCGGGCCGCGAGGTCGAGAGGCTGAGAAAGACCCACGAGATCCAGCCACCCCTCGGGCACGACTTTCGCGCCTCGCCTCGCCTCGCCTCGCCTTCGTCGACCTAATACTATCGAGATCTCAAGTGGAAAAGTAGTTATAATTGCTTGTCGCGATCGGCCGACCGTGTCTTGCCATCCGCTACCCCTCTCTCGCTCCAAGAACCAACCCGCCGTGCCGTTAAAAATGTGAGCAGAATGGGGGACAATTAGAATGGTACAACTGAACATCCACTTTGCTCTAGTAAATACTTTGACCAGTCTGTCTGGACGATTTTATTCTAACAAGTCTATCTATTCTAGCACGTCCAATGGGCCATACTGCCTGTACGATTTTATTCTGGCAGATCCTATGCCCAGTCCAACTGGACAACGATTTTATCCAAGTATTTGGTAAAGTATTAAGATAAGTTATTCTACCGGGTCTAATGTTCAGTCTGCTTAGACAATGATATGTCGTTTGACGCATCGTTTTCGAGAAAATCGAGTTGAAAGATTCACGGAGCCGCGTGTGTTCAGTATCTGCAGAAAGTAGAATTCGTTGGTCATGATCAGACGCGTCAGACGATTCCTATCTAATAGCACGCGCCCTCGCTGCTTGTCAAACCCGATTTTCTCGAGAACGAAGGCTTCGAATGAAAAAATGTTACACCAACTCATTTTCTTATTTTTCTTATATAGAATCACCCCCTGCCCGGTTGCGCTACGATTTCCATTCGATTCTGTACAGCATCCTGAAAGTTCCGGCTACAACATCGAATATCGCACCAGCTCAAAGTTTATAAAGTCAAAGTATACGATTCAAGTTGAACGTGCACCGAGAGGAGTAGTTTACCGCGTCCGACCACCGGTTAGGCCATTATGGTTGCGGAAGCTGTAGGACGCATGGAATTCCCTCTGTTTTCGCGAGCGAAATGGGAAGACGCAGGGCGCATGTACCCCTGTGTCCAAGCGGGCTTGTTTCTCGCGCACGGATATACGCATACGCGCGAAGGCGTATCCTACACCAAGGACGTCTCGCTGCGTGTTCTCTGGTTTTCCCTCCGATGATCTCTCGGGTCGAGGGAGAACCTCGTTGCCGCTCGCAGCGCGCGCATGTCCCCAACCGGCGGAGGGAAATTTTCGCGGATCGATAATTCGCGAGCAGCTGCGGCAGCGGTAACGGGTTAGTCACGCGGACGACTAGCCTATTTGATTGTTACTCGGTCAAGCCGCGCTGCTAACCCCCTAAATCTCCCTCGCCGCTAATACTTCGTCATCTTTTTCGCCCCTCTGCCTCCTGTCCTTCGCCTCGGGGCTAGCCCCTTTGTCACCGAAGTCTGCTGCTTTCTCGCGTAAATAGTCCCCATTACCAGATAGATCGCTTATTAGCAATTTGTCCGATGACCGAACTGTTCAACCCCCTTGCCATGCAATATCGGAGACTCGTGGTCAGGATTTCGAACGTAATGTGCTTAATGTGAAACTTGTTCATTTGTTTTAATCCTTGAGAGAATATTCTTAACAATTTTATGGTAGCAATTAAATGCTTTGCACTCCATTGGCACAGTTTTGACGGTGTTCATAATCCGCTATTTAATAATAGTAACAGCAACTCTATGTTTATTTGTACTAGAATAAAGTAAACCGATATAAGAAATTGGACTAAATAAATTCGCAAACATTTTCAATCTTCTCGTTTTAGAATAAAATTCTAAATTCTGCGTCAAAATGGACCCCCCACCTTGTTGCCCCCGAAGTCACCTTGACCGTCGGCTTATCAACTAATTTCTCCGGTAGACGAGTCTCCGATGAGTACTGTGTCCTGTGATCTTCAACTTACTGGATTCTACTGGATACTGCTGCGAAAATAATTAATAGGTATTACGACCATCGACGATCATCTTAAGAGCAACTTTCATTTTCACTGAATCGAAATAGACTGTGTCATCTCGCAGTGCATTTATTAGAAAGCAGCTTTCATTTCACTGAAGCAAGCTTAATACATTATGTCATCTTTCAATGTACATTCGCATAGCTCAAAGGAACTTCCATTTTCATTGAAGCAACCTTGATATACACTGACAACTTTTTCTGCAATTTATTAGTTTGAAACATTTATTCTGAAACACACATCGTCGTCGTGAATCTTTTTGGAAAACACAATGCATGAATCTGTGCAAAATAATTATGCATACCTGGTCACCATGATCTCCCACTTGCTTCCAAAGCTCTGCGTCTTGCACATCCTCTGACGATCCCAGGCTGCTCCTCAGGATCTATATCCATCATTAATCCTCCCCTAATTTTAAATAATAATACTCACATGTTACAGTTGCTTCAATAACCAAACCATCGAGCTTCCTCATCTTTCTCGTATGATCCTCATCTTCCAGCATGTCCGCTAAAATTTCAAAAACCATAACAGTTCTATCGCGAAGAATAATATTCTTCAGCGAGGAAACACACGACGCGTACAAGCAAAATGTGAAAAGGAGCTCGCGCGATATCTTAAAATTAGGTCACGCGAGAGTGTTTTGTATGCAATTCGTCACTTTAATAGCCTCGTACTCGGAGGAACTTCATTATTCGAGATCGACGACGCGCGTCGATCGTGATCCAGAACTCTGTGAACGTTTTCTGCGAACCTATTCGGGATCTTACACGAGATCCGCGTTAATTATCGCGCGTGCATCAACACGGAGAAAAAGAAGCTCCTTTTGCAGACGGTACACAGTATATATTGCGGCGACAGCGTAACATCTTTCCCCGTTATTAAAACGTTATCGCGCGCGTATGCAAACTAGATAATGGACGCTCGTTCCCTCCGCGCGACTTAATTCTGTTACAACCCGATTTTTCTTCAAATAATCTCGTATGTGCCATTTAAATGGACGTTGATTTTTCCTTTGCTCGCCGCGATAACGCTTCGAACAGGAGATTGCTCACCGCAAATGAGTCATCTTCGATTCTATTGTCTTGGAAGGACGGACGCATCTATCCTCTGTGTCACCGCAAATTGCTATCAATTCGCTCGCGCGATAACAATGATTCGTTTTTTCAACGCTTACAATCTCAATGCGCGGTTCTAATAACGAATATTCGCTAACAACTCTGTCATTTTTTAATATTTTGATCTAAAAAAATATAGTGAATAAAGTTACGAGTTGTGTTAATATCACTGTAAAACCTCGAAATTCTTCATTCATTAATTATGCTTTGAAAATTATCTGAAAGGGGGCACTTTCAGATAGCCAAGGCGGTCTACTCCCTTGAGGAATTTGTCAAAAAAGTTTATAATTCAAGCAATTTTCATTATGTTTACCTAAAAAAAATAACTTATATATTTCGAATACCCATAAAAATGTGTGTAAAATTGTAGCACAAAAAGTTGAATAGTTCTCCTGAAAAAAATTCATAAAGATCCGTGGTCCGGATCGGTCCGGTGGTTCTAGCGTCAAATGAGGATAGAAAAAGGGATGTCGATCCGGTGGTGTGAGTAAGAGGACGCTGAGCGGAAGAAGAGAGGAGAGGAGAAATCGAGAGGATGGGCGAAAAAGATTCTCGGACGAAGGCGGTGGGAAAGAATCGGGGTTGCTGCGATAGCGAAGGTGGAGAGGACGAGAGAGGCTGCTCGGAGAGCCTGGAGAGGCCGAACCGTGGTCGAACCGAGGCACGATCTTCCCTCGAAATCGCGGCCTGTCTTCGAGCGATTTTTTCCGAGCCACGAGGAGACGAGGAGACGAATTCAAACGGCATTGTGCCGTCACGCGCGGCCACTCTCGCTCTCTCTTCGCTGGAACACCCTCTTCCCTTCTGTGCAACCACAGAACTTCCTCACGTTGCCCCCTTTTTCTTCCCTGTCCTCTTCTCCACCTCCATCTTCTTCGGACTCTCCTGTCCTCCCTGCGATCGATAGATCCCTCCTTTCCCGCTGGATCGACAGTTCCGAGGATCTGCGTTGGATCGCGTGGATCCTCTAGGATTCTAGAACTCGGTATCACCCCGTAACAACGCAACATCCCCAACATCTTCTGATCTTACTCTTAATCTACCTAAACCCTATTAACCCTTTGCAGTCGGAGCTATTTTAACTTGAAAATTAAACATTTCTTCCGACCTAGAATAATTCCATTGTATATGATTTTTTCATTTTATGGATACGAAATTGATATAATACCTCGTACAATACTCAAATGTGTAGTAATTGATTAGATATCGACATATTTAATCATGTAAACAATATTGTGAATAATGGTACAGCAATTTTTAATGACTCTGAGTCACCCCTCGACTGCTAAGGGTTAACAGTTTGTGTGTCGCATCTCCGAAAAATGGGAGACAGAATTTTTCCCGGTTGATGACCACGCCAAATTTTGTATTTTACTCAAATAACTACTTCAAAAATAAAACTAATCTTTCTTACAATTACGATAGGGATATATGAATCTTGTGTCATCAGATGATCCACCAAATATTTCAACCCACAAAATTCAATATCAAATACAACTGTTTCATTTTATATGTTCTGTTTTGTTTTTATGAAGTATTTTTATTATTTCTGTAAAATTGAAATGAAATTCTACTTCTCTAACCACTGATAAAAATATAAAAATTCAATCAACACTAATTCTAACTGTGGATAAAATGAAAATCGTAGTGCAAGAGAGGTTGGCGTACAAAATTCAGCGTCCCATCAAAACAATCTCTAGTATTAAAACGCGTAATTACACACGTGTCTTCCGTCGATCGACAACGTTCGTTGCCTCGATCCAGGGGAAAATGGAAGAAATGGTGATCTATGGAAGGTCAGCGCATTTATCTTGAACCGACGCTCGGTTTCTCTCCTTTGCAAAACGAAGTGCTCGAGGTCGCCGCAATAGTTATTATTCTTTCCGTCAGCAATCGAGATAGTCGCGAAAAAAATGCCGCGCGTTCTTTTGTTTCGCTTGATAAAACGTGGAAACGTGGAAACGCGGGAGAAACACTCGACGCGATCACCGATAAACGCTGAAAAAACATCGGTCTTCTCGTCGCGCGATTTTACTAAAACAATTTGACTCGACGCTAGATTTACGTACCCGATTCACTGAAAGAAATATGCGAAACTGTACCAGATGCGAACGTTCGTGGCACGAGAAAAATTATAAACAATTAGAAATGTAGACATACGAAATAAAAATTTTCTCAATAGAATTCTTTTTTAACGAGTTCAATAGGCTGAAAATAATTTAACAAGATTTTAAAATTCTTCTAATGTCTTTACTGTTTCCAATTACACCTATTCCATTTTCTCATAAATGCGTGAAATCTAATAATATCTAATCCCGTAAATCTAGCGCGTACACAGGTCCGCGAAAAATTCTCGTATCTTTGCGTTTATTTTCTCCGATGGACGAAATCAATTCGAATAACATAATGAACGCGAATGTTCTCGTTCGGTTTTCGCTGAGACACGCGCAACGTCGCCGTATCGCTCAAGGATATCAGCAGCATAATGTAAAATACAAAATATAAATATCTTTTATTTTTATTTGGACAGTACACCTAACGTTAAACGATGAAACATTAGCAGGCCTGCTCCTCTTCTGAGCCAGGCGCGTCGTAGTGACCGAGTAAAAATTAAATCTCCGATATTGTACAATATACATACATATATATATATATATACACACACAACCGTCATCTCTCATACTATTTACACAGTTTATACAACCGGCCTTTCCGCTTCTTTATTCCCGAGGGATCTATATTAACAATGACCAAGCAACAATATGTCGGGACAACGTCATCGTACCCCTAATCTGCAGATATTTATCTTTGCCAACTGCTTCTTCCGGACACTTTGTTCCCCCCCTCCTTATATGATTAAGAAATGACAGTGAACACTAATTTCACCTATACAATACGAATGTACAGAGCCCGTGCAGAGTCCGACGACTCGGTATATGAAGTATGAAAACGTTCTTGAATATTTATTCTTTTTTTTCTGGTTTTTCGTTTTTATTAATGTAAAATTTCATAATCGCAGCGTAAACTTCATCATGTCTCCAGGCAAAACCGTTTGTCGGCATTTTTGCCTCGCGAGTACTTAACTCTACAGATTCAACTTCGTCAACGTCGCAACGGCTAACGTTGAAAATATTTCTGATTAAAGATCCCCTTGGTTACTGTTAAAGAGTCTTGCAGATTCTGCGCTAAGGTTTTACCCTCCCATAAGTTATATATATATGTATATATATACCAGGAAATAATATTTACAAGTCCATCGCAGATTGTGCCGCGCGAGGGCACGCGTTTTATGTTTAGCGTTCATGGAATAGCCGAGCTGGCGCTCGATCGTTCGGTAACGTCTAACAGAGTACGCTTAAACGGAACAGAACTGTACGTACAGTGGCTCACTTCAATCACCAAGCAGTTTTCTAATATCGAACACCTTTTTGAAAAAGCATCCAAACGACTTGGGAGCTTTTCAAAACCCGGGAGGATTAATTTACTGGACCATAAAAAAAATTTTGAGCGTTGATATTCGCAACTTCTTTAACTGAGCCTGTAACAAAAATGTAAACAATGCGTTTTGTAGATTCATGTTAGCTGTACGCATGCTGAAAATTTCATCGAAATCGGTCAATCTTGCAACGAGCTTCAAACGATTACAAAATTGTTGTTTCCATGATTTTTCTAGTAACTAGTAACTAGCATGAATCTACAAAAAACGTATATTTCAAATCTTCATTACAAGACCAGATCAAAAGTTTTGTTTACTTATCAGCTTATCTAATGTCTCAGCTATTCTCAAAACAGTTTGGGTCGTTTGGGTGAATTTGAAAAGAGCTATTCTGTTTTAAAAGATACTTGGTCGATCGCATGAGTCACTGTATTAGAATACGCTTATGTTGAAGATGCGATAAACGATCAGAGCGACGCGTGGACGTACTCTATTGTTTTATAATAGAAGTGTTTGCTTAGGAGCAGCAAGCAAGCGACGCTTTTACCGTTTCTGCCACAGCTCCGACATAAACGTACCCTTTGGTAAAGGGAGAAGATAATAAAGTATGCGAACCAAATAATTCTGTGCAAACATAAAATACATAGGCCATAAATGGCTGTGAATACCGGGTGCCGAGTGGAGGAACGTTTCAAAGATATTCCTTGGGGGGAAAAGTCGCAGTTTATTTGATCACTGTCCTTTCCACACAAAAACGTCGGCCCACTCGGTTGAGACAGCCTAGAAAAGTAATCAGCAATCTTAACTATCAAAGTAACAATCTCCATGCGTTCAAAGCGACCTTTAATCAAGATAAGCTGATTGGGGGGGTAACAATGATCTTGATATGAATAAAATAATGGCAGATCGTTCTCGATTAAAAGAATTCCATTTACTCTCATATAAAACACAGTACGTGAAAAGAAATGCTTGAAGAGCTTACGAACGTGCTACGAAAGAAGATAGATTTACAATAGATCTTCCGTAATAGTGTCCTGTTTTTCACAAAACCGTTTATCGCCCTCGCTCGATGAACCGTAATACTTCTGTAAACAATGGTAACACACCGAGACTCTCGAAACTGTTCGACAAAAATGCTCTTTCGTTTCCACGATCATGTGACTTTGGCATTCGATGCCAGGTCTAAATAAAAAAGAAAAAGAAACTCTAATGCGTTCCAGTGGTCGCACGTATAAGATCTTTGCTCAAGACAGCTGGAGATCTCACGGAGGGTGAATAGAAGATGAACCTAGCAGCGGTGTCTTACGCGGAAACGTGATTTCTCTCCTTTAACGAGTCCGTGGCGCTCGGGTTCATCGTTTCGTTCTTGGCACGGCGGTCAATCTCGATTTGCATGGGTGTTTCCTGGACGACCGGCCATTGGAAAACTCCTCGGTGTCCGTGTACAATGTCACCATATACGGTTAGGTGCTGCTCCCGGAACACTCCAGCTCCGACAACTCGCCTAACATTAAATCATAAAGCTTGTATACTGTGCCCTCGCTTTCTCCGACTCGCTAGCAACCCTTTCTCTGCTTCCGATCGCAATCGTCCAACTGGTTTCACAGATCTAGCAAAAGTGAGTACAGTAGAGCATCAATTAATCAAACTTTCGGTTATCCGAACCAGTGAATGAGAGATCTCGAAAAGACACTCTTCGGTGATTTAAAAAAGGTTAAAGATTAACTGGATATGCATAATTACTATGATCGTATACGTATATGTACATACATATATTTTGAGTAATATATGCATACCACTAAATGTATTGGATCGCGCGACAGAAAGATTGAGGAACGCTGATCTACACCGGATGAATCGCTAGATCATCGCCGATGGCGACGCAGTAAAAGGGTTGCGGATAGAAACGGAGGTTGCTTACCATTGATGCTGTGAGCATCGGAACTCACGAAAACGATCCTGCTCGACGGTTCCCCGGCACTCGCGCTACCCCCGTCTTCAGATGCCTCGGAGAAGTGATCAGAATCGGAGCTGCTACTAGAATGAATCGTATCCTGCTGCTGCGTCGGCGAACTCGGGGCAGGCGCGAAATAATTATCCCTCAAATAGCGTCTGTAACTTCGCGTAAACGTTCCACCTTGGGTGCCTGCAGAAATATTGATTTAAAGTTGATTGGGCAATATAATCATCAGCAAGAGATGTAGCAGCTCTTAGCTACTTTAAGCGTCTACTACCTTGGTGACCGTCACGAATTAAAGGTGTCGAATCATCAGCATCCGAATCACTTTCGTCAGTAACAACCTGCTCATTCGCGGCAAAAACTTTTCGTTTACAAACTGGACAAACCCTGCGATTCTTCGTTAGCCACGGATCGATACATTTCGCGTGGTAAGCTGAAAACGTTTGTTTTGTATCGTCGTTACATTTGTTCTTTCCATGGAAAAGATTTCAATTATACCAACCATGAGCACAGGGTAATACTCTTAATTTTTCTCCTTCTATGTAATCATCTAGACAGATAGCACATGTTTCGTATGGGTCACCTTTGGTATATTTGTGCGTAGGAATTTTCTTCAAGCTTGAATTCGGCAGCCTATGCCTTCTTTGCTGTCTTCTATCCTTGATGCATCTAACAATCTATAATTGAAAGATAAGCACTTTATACTCGGACACGTTTTCTAAAAACATAACGAATTACATCTCTGAATAGCATTAGTAGCTGTCGTATGGTCTTACCATAAAAATAACCATGACTAGAAAACATATCCCAACAACAATAGCAAAAGGCAGAAGTAAATGTGTAATATTAAATGGTGTGTCATCGTTAATTAGTACAAAATACAACTCGTCGTATAAATAATTTTCTTTGATAATTAATCCTGTGATTTCGCTCACAAACACAGATGGTATCACAATTCCTACTGGATCTTTTGCTGACATTGGTTCTACAACAAAACACATTACATATTTATGGTTGAACAAATATTGAATTCATTGTACGGTACTGCAAACAAACATATTTACCTAACTCATTGCTGTTCGTATTATGGATAATTGCAGCATCGTATCCAGCTTTTTGTGCCATTCGAACTTTTATTTCAAAACTACAATTATAGCGAGCAATTAAAGCTATCCAATTACCGTTGTAATTGGTAGTGTTCGGAGGACCCTGTATATCATGACACGCTGTAGGTGGGTCTGTATATACCACCATGCCCTAATAACAGTTAATATAATTCAGAATTTCATGTAACTCTTATTCAATTACATTGTACAATGTAATCGATGATTAGTTGAAATTCAAAGCAAAGAACAAATTTTTTTTAACACAATGACTGCCATGGTGGTTGCTACTGATCAACCACTGAACTTTCCAAAGACGCTGTAGTAGTCATAAATGACTGGTGCAATCAAAGTCGATAAAAATGCATGAACTTCGAATAGCGCTTTAAAATGATAAGTGTACATGCGAACATACCAATATTTTCATTTTTAGATTTATGGACTCAAATATATGTATACATTTATATGATGTGATTCTAATTATGGGCAATTTTACTCCGGCGCTAGAGGCAAAACCAACTAAATACACTTGGCAGGCAACACGTTAATACATTTTGAAAGTATTTTACATCGGAACCAAACGATAAATACCTTAATTCCCTCAGATGGTATCAAACCACCAAATCTAGCTGGCATGTCACTGAATTCTTCTTCGATCTGATGCCTGGCGGCTGCAGAGAAAACTAGGATATCTGCTCTGTTGCACATCACGCAAAAGATAAGGAACATAAGCCATAGCTGAAGTTGATGGTTCAAGCAACACTGTCTCATGTTTTAAAATATTGCAAGTATCCACCGTCCTGTCAATTTTAATATTCCACCGAAAACTCCTTCGGGCGAAAACTTATTATACATAACATTCAGATGATAGACAAGAATATCTCCATTACACGGGACGGGATACCGATGTCCTGGAAAAGTAAAAAATTTTCATTCTACACCATCTTGTACGCGCTAAAAACACGAAAAAGTTCCTTAAAAATGAACACCGCGTAAAACAACCTTCTTTAAACAGTGAAAAAAATCGTCGAACGCTTTTAAAAACTCGCACACTTCCTTGTTGCGTACTTATCGTCGACAACGATCCAGAAACATTACCGAGGCAAAATCGCACCGAGTGTCCATATTCAAACCGTTAGAAAGTTATTTGTACAATTTCATTATCTCCGACAAAGATACGTCCGATTATGTCCGATGTGTGACAAAGAACTTATTCGTAACCTGTACAGAGAATTTTCAATTCGGTCCGAGCGAATGCTCGAATCCGGCTTGAACGCGGACCGCGAGAAGTGACATAATTAAAACTTCATATTTAACGTTCGGCCGTAAACCGTTAGCAGAACGGCTGCGTCATTTAATTGCCAGATAAACAATTGTAAACAACGAAGGGGATGTCCACGAGAATCGTACCTGTTCCCCCGACTATTTCGAGAAGTTGCCGTGTCGATACGTATATGAAGTATGAAGTTTGACGCATCGAACACAACACCGAATAGACAATAATAATGGGTTTCTCAATGTGTATCAATCAGCTTGAATAAAAGTGACGAGCGTGTACGAGCGGGCGTACGTGTGTGTGCCTGTGTGCACGCGCGCACACGGACATACAACAGGTACGCATAACGATACACACAAAAAGAGAGAGAGAGAAACGAATTTCGTTTAACTCTGACGACGAGATTCTTTTTGCCCTTTTGTGGATAACGATCGACGCGAACGTGCGGATAGATTTTTAATACGTACTGCTGTTACACTTTTCTTGTTTCTCATTCAGCCGAGAACGCTGCGCACTGTCGTGTGCAAACGCGTACACATGCACGGTTCCAAACAGACGTAATTTATCGATGTATCAGCAGCGTGCTACGCGACGCACACACCATTCATACGTCGTGTGTCATTTGCACCTATTTTTCTTTCTCGTCTTCGCCGTCTTCCTCGATATTTTATTTCTCGATGTTGCAGAACAGCGACTCGCGCGGACCAAAGAGGCGTGAGGCGTTTATATTACCAATTCTCGCGAATGATACATAGAAACCGCACGACGCAAGATCGACTGCGACGTTGATTAAATCCACCGAGTAAAGTTCACGAGGAAATGTCAGATTCACCACTGGATTTCATTCATAACGTCGACAACTAAACTGATCCCGAGCATTCGTGCGATAAAATCAAGAGAATAATTTATTCGGCTACTAAGATCTCCGAGGAACTTTTTTCGCAACACGACCTAACACGATCAGTGAAGTCACGCGGATGTCATAGATATATGTGAACGTTTTCCTCGAGAAGATCGAGGAAAACTAGCTATCTCACAAAACTCACAGAGCCTTGCCGGACGTAATCGCACTCGCTCACGCTCTGCAAGCGCTAAATTTAAATTCAATTAAATGTCAGCCTCCGACCCATCGATTTTCACGTCGACGAAAATAAAGAATTTCAAGCGTAAGATATCGAAAATATGCTCCGTCGTAGATTGTATATGTCGCTTGTCGTTTTCACCGGGTACGATATTCTTTTGAACCCTTTACGACGTACCTTTTCGTTGCCCTACTTGCTGTAACTTCGAACTCGCAAACCAGTTTTTCGGACAATAAAATATTTGACACATGTAGAATACAAAATATAATTTTGATTGTTCGCAAACCGAAATAAGTGAACAGTTTATATGTTAAAAAATTTAATTGGTGTCTAGAACAAAGGTTTAATTTTTTTTTAAGAACAGAACCGGATTTTGTAATTTCAGTAAAAAATCGTTTATTTGGTTCGTTAAACAAATGAAATGTACATAATGATTTTCTTAAAAAGTATATTTAAAGTACACATGGTGCAACCGTAACTGTTACATTAGACGATAAACACAGTACATTGACATAGTTTTTTCCAACTATCACAGATAAAAAATCGGGTCTGTGACACAAGAACAAAAAAGAGAAGCGTATGTCGTCTTCAATGTTTGTACACAGTATGTACGTCGTTTATGGTTCCGTATTTTCGCTTAACATGTATAGTTTCCGTGAATTACAATGTTTTTATAATACAATAGATAAATGTTACACGTATATATACATTTGATGTAATGAAGAACAGTCATTTACATGGGATACAGTTCTATTGTATAATGTATATACATAAGACAGATCCAAGTTGCAATAAATGTCAGTAAAATCAATAAAAACGATGTTATGTATAATTCATTCGTTTATACATGTCCCGAATCGTTGATTGAATATACATCGAAATGTATACGCGATGCGAGAATGTAAGGTTTTTTCAGTGTCGTATTGTTAACAATTAACAATCGCTAAAATGATTGAGCAGCGAACAAATGGAACAATGTAAACCGTTTACAAAGCGAGAAAGAGAAGAAAAATGAAATCCGAAACAATCGTAAATTAAAGTCGATTGGTATTTATAGTTGAAGGCACTCATTAGCAATATCGCTTACAGTGAGCCAGATTACGAGTGTATGCTTCGCGGAACTTAATAAATCTTGTAAAGACTTCTAAACTTCCTAGAAATTTCTTAAATTTTCCCACGAGAGAACCTATCGTCGAGACATCGTGCTTTGTTTATGATGGCACTCTTTTGAGCCTGATCGAATCTATTCACCTGTAAGTCTACGTCCCTGTCGAATGGTCTTCTGACAGTTTGCTGGCCAGTCAATTTTGCTTCCTTCTCTTCTTTCTGAAATTAACAATTCATTCACCATTCGCATGTCAAAGAAATTTCCTATCTTTGTAAAAAAAATCCAAAACCTTCTTCTTCTTTTGAAGCTTGCTCTGATGCAACTCCAAAAGCGATTTCTCGCGTTTCTTGTTTTTCCCGGCTTCGCTTTCCAGACTCTTCTCGGGTAATTTCGTGGAGGACTTTTGATAATCGCAAAACTCTTTCTCTTCCTAAAATCAATAAAGCAGTTGTGTCAAATCACTGGCATACAAAATAAGTCTGACAAAAGAAGACGCCCTACCAGGAAATTCATTCATTCGTTCATTATAAAAAATTTAGGTAGACTCTGAAAAGTTAATGTTAATCAGAGAAAGAATATATCCCCATGCTTTCATAACTTTCTGAATTTCCGGGCTGACGATTTTCCTCGGTAAGCTAAAGGAATAAAAAGACGATGTTCCACTGACTTTTTGTTTCTGTTTCTCAGCTTTCTTAGCCGGAGTGTCCGTCCAGCATGATCTATCAGACATGTCTGGACCAGCCCTAACACGGAACTTCCGTGGACCCAGTTGCAGATTGCCGATTTGCGCCGGTGGTAATTCCGTCATCCATTCTTCTCGTTGACTCGCAGTACTATTATCCTAAAACGATCAACAATACGAACGTTATATATCTTCTTCTACTCTGTTGTACGAATCACAACGGAGCTTACCTCGTTCATTTGTTCATTCATAATTCGTTGTGCCCTGTGCTCCAATTGTCTATAAACGTAACTACTTCTCAACGCTGGATGATCGATCGGTAAAGGGCCGATCGCATCTTCATTCTCGGAGTCTGATTGTTCTATCTGTTCGTCGTGGGAGGGTTGAATTGCGCTCGGTAGAGCAGGACCTATAACTTTCGTTTCTGTTCCATTGCTCTGCTTCTGTTCTAGCAAATGCGGCGGCAACGCTGGACCGAATATCATCTCGGTATCGGAATCATTCTTATCATCATGATCCATCGCGTCAGCTTCGAGACTCTCGGTCTCATCTCGCACATAAGTCTCTGGTAAGCAAGGTCCAATGAAACTCGGATTTTTGGCTGATCCCGCGTCGTCGTTCGCATGGTCGTCGGTAATCAATTGCGGTGGTAAAGTTGGACCATAAGCCGTGTCCTCATCGGAAGACGATGCTTTCGCGGACTCTAGAGAATCGCGGTGGCCAAGGCGCAACGAAGTTGTCTCTCCGGAAGTCAACTTGTCTTCTTTACTGTTCGGTTCGGTCGTCTTTTCTGTTGCATCGGGTGTGGAGCGTTTGTCGTGATCTTCCATGATTGATCCCGTTAATATAGGCGACGCGGCACCAAACGCGGAATCTGAAATGGCACCAGGATTATTATTGCCGGAACCATAGGACAGGTCGTCCTTCCTCGCATTTACCTTAGGAGAGCTGTCCGAGTGTTCGTTCTCTGTCGCCTGTCTCTTCCTTGAGTTCTCATGCCCGTCGTTCGAGTTTCTCTTTTTCGTTTTGGTCTTATGGTACCGCGACAACGTGCAACTGTCCTTCGCGTCCGAGTCCTCGGACAGGTTCTCGTCCGTCTCCGACAGGACATCGAACTCTGACAGATCCAGCTCTTTGTATTCGTGGCTCTCAGCCGACAAATCTCTCGCTGGTGGCAGCTCGTTGTCGGTACGGTTCTGCTCCGCGTTCTTGGGCGAGGAAACCTCCTGTAGCCGTTGCTGCTCGGTTTCCGGTTTCGTTAAAGCTCTCTTATGCGAGTTGTGTTTCTCGAATTCACCCCGGGATCTGCCGTGGTCCGACGACCTCTGCCTATGCGACTGGTAGCTTCTGTCGCGGGACCGGTGCCTGTACTTCTCGTGCGACTTGTTCCTGTACTTGTCGTTCTGCGACCTGTCGTCCTCGTTCCTGCTGTGCGACCGATCTTGAGACCTATGTTTCCGGTGCTCGCTCCGGTCCCGGTTCCTGTGCTGCTTCGCCTCCCTGATCTTCTGCTTGGAAGACAAAACAAACGTTCTGGAGTCCGTGCTGGCATCCCTCGCGCTTTTGTAATCCTTCCCTTCTTTGCTGCTCTCGCGTCTCGAGCTCTTCAGCTCGTGAACGTTATGCTTCGAATATTTCGAGGCGTGTCTGAAATCCTTATCGTCGGTCTCTTGCTCCTTCGAGGATTTTCGTTCTCTTCTGCTGCTCTCGTGCTTCGACTTCTCTTTCCTCTCTTTGTATTCAGCGTCGTCGTGGTCGGATTTGTACTCTGGCTTCGATCTCGTGCGTTTCCCAAGCTTCGGCTCTGGTCGTACGTTATCTTTCCGGGTAGCTTCGAAACGAAATCGCCGACCTTCGTCGCTGTCTTGACTCTCGGAATCAGAATCCATTGTTCTCGAGATTTAATCAGACACTGAAAGTACCAGAAATTTCACTTTTCAACAGAGATAACATTTGCAGTGTGCGCATTATATAATACTTTATAAGATCAATGGATGCAGACAGACAGTAGAGATGATTCTCGCCCGCTAACATTTATACTAGCCAGAAAAAGCAACAAACTCAAGTACACCGCAGACCGTTTCGGTAGCAGTATTTTAAAATCGCCGGGACATTAAACAATACCTAAAAAAAAAGTAGTCGCAATTTAACTGGACTAGTTTATTGAAAAACATAGCTGTGTGAACAATAGTACATATGACAGAATTAAAGTATAACTAAAAGGGATGTAATTACTACTCTATGCGCTTGTCTGTTGCCTTCGGCAGCGCCCGGTTCTTCAGTGTCTCTATCTTATCGAATTTACTCTGACCCGTCTGTGCTTTGGGAAGCAAATTAGCCGGAGGACTCGACTGTAACATCTTCATTATCTTTGTCCCGCTGTATCTAACAGATTTCACAAATCCAGCGGTAATGATCCCCTTCAGACTTTGAGTGACGCTGGACCTCCAGACTATTTGCTTTAAACATTCCTCTAATATTTCGCTGCATTCGGGATCGTACGCGATCGTGCGCAAACAGTCTTCCGTATCCTTTGATCGTGGACCCTGCGACCATGCTCTAACAAGTTTAATTTGCGGTGTTCTAGGCAACTGATTCAAATGGTGTATCTTTGTAGCTGGACTTGTATCTTGGTGACAGGTAAGAGCCATTTGATCTATCTTTGGAATATCCACATAATTTTCAAAATGTTGTAAAATTGGGTTGTACAATTCTCTAAACTGCGCTAGTTGCGGCAATACGATATTGTTAATTTTGTCTTTGTTCTCGCCGAAGGTCATTCGAAAATCGCCAATGTAAGATAAGCTGGCTATTGTCTTGTAAAAATCAATTTCTGTGAAATGCTGCGGTAACAATAAAAGCGCAGCGTGCACGGCCGAATGTAAGTTTTGTACTAAAGCTGTAGGTAGTTGAGACTGTCCATTCGGTTCCACCAATACTTTGACTGGTTTGTGTAATCTTCCTGCTAAATACAAGTCGTTCCAATCTAATAAATCTTCTATCAACGAAACTTCAGAGATTACTCCGTATTTGATAGTATATCCTCCTGTCATCTTAACTAATGTATTATAATATAGTTTGGCTCCCCAATTTTCTTGTACATTGGCGATTGCTCTGTGTCCGAACAACTTTAAAGGTTGAGCATAGTGTTTCGGATTAAGTTCTAAATTTTCTGCATGCCATTGATTTATGTTACGAACGACAAAAATAAGATCCAACATATTATCGGTCTGATTGTTCATCTGCTGAAACGCAGCCGATCCATATGCAAAAGAAAACTTAATATTCCTTGGAAAATGTTTTAGTATCCCTTTTAGCTGATGAACTCCTATGAACTTCTCCATTATTCTAGTTCGATTTGAAAATATCAACGATACAAGCAATGTTTTTGTGTAATAAAAGTTTGGATACCTTTAATTCTGCATACTCGTAACCATGAAAATTTTTATATAATCGTTACACAATGTCTCTTGATAAGTCTCGTTCGATCATCAAAGGATCGCTGTCTTTTTTTCGATTTTTGCTTACGTAGCTCTGATTAGTGTACAGTTGATTTTACGATTTATCCGAGTGAGCGTCATGGATACATTGAAAAGTCAGAAAAATGTGATATTCGAAGCGTGTAATAAATTAGTAGCACCTGTCGCAGGGTAGATATTTTCCGTCAAACTTCTTCCAACAGTCCTGATAAATTTGCCACGAACTTCTGAATATTTATAACCAACTATGCCCTTTATTAAACAAGATCCGTTCCATCTAACCTAGAAATGTTTTTCGTGAATTTGTATTAATCATCACATATACTTACTTATAATTGATGCGCTATTCTATACCGAAGACTTGATTCGATACACAGCAACCGGGAGAGACAACATTTAATTTAAAGTGTGATAACAAAAACTGAATCGACGTTAAACTGTATATCATACGTATCGAACTCGCAATCGTATAATTGCTTGAAGTAATCTGCTTTACGCGAAACGAGAACCAGGCTGTGAAATCTTCGCGATAGTTTCCAAAATCCACTAGAAAAACGTTGGTTCACCAGTTGGTTCACGATAAAATTCACTGACTCTTTTGTACCAACATAATAGATAATTGTATCTAAATTCAAGTCCTTCCGCTTCAAAAATATCTCATGAAATAATGTACTAAAAACTATTGCCTCGTGAAAAATGATTTTCATGATTCTTGATTGAAACAAAAATAATGTCTAATTTTAATTCAGTCTAATGTAATCCAATCAGTAGAATTTTACCGAAAAAAGAAATTTGATGTGTTGCGTCGCAGTTTGGGGAAATTTCCGTAGGTTCGGGAGCGCTGAAGCACTCTGCTCGTGGAAGATTCGTCGAAAATAACTTGTGAACAAGAAATTGTAGATAAAGACAGACTTTATTTGTACTCTGCGTTATAGCTCAATGATTCAGGTTGAATTGCTGGCTTTTCGTCTCGTCCTCTTTCAGTGTCCTTTTCCTCGTCCAATAGGAAAATTCAGATCTCTTCCTGGGCATTGATTCGTCCTCCGGCTGCTGCTCGATAGTGATTGGTAGTGGAGGTGCGTGCAAGGGAGTGGGGTTGACGCGAGGGTGACCGGCCGCAGAAACAGGGGTCGCGGGCGTTTTCTAGCAACCTAACGGGAATTTGTTTATGGGGTGCACATGCACTCGGTGTGTCTCGTACCGGCTCGTACCTACTGTCGCCGTTCGATCCCTCCAAACAAAGGTCCTTTGTTTGGAACGGAACTTTATGATTTGAAGTCCTTGAAGAAGCTGGGAGTCGTTTCTCGGGTCCGTTTTACTGCTCTGTCCCTCATTTAAGGGATAATCCGGTCGAAGTGTTTTTAAGGGGTGTTGGTTATAACGGGGCTTCTTTACCTTACTTCTATTTTTAGTAGCAATATACTTTGTCTACCTATCTAACAAGAGTTTTGCCTATTTCTGCATTCGAATACGCGCGGTGATGTAATTATATGTGATCACATGTGATTCTTAGGATGTCGCTGATCTCGCGACAGAGTGCAGCAGTGCTGTTGTAACTAGATATATTCGCATAACAGATGAATTGTAACCATTGTAACCTTGAATGGTTGCCTAGACTGGTACGAAAAGCAATTGATACAGTGATGCCAATAGAAGTAGGAGAAAAGCAGAAAGGATACTCTCTGATATCAGATATCTCTGCTTCAATCAAAGAGAAGGGAGTTGGTTGTATTCCTATCAGAGATTGTCCCACTGATATTATCATTGGATTATCCCTAATCTATCCACTCTAATACCTTTGTTTCTGTCGTACATGTGTCACAATATCAGGTGACTAAGGTTCTCTCCGGTACTGGAGAGGGGGTAACTTTCTCCCCTCGATTCGAGTCAATTCCCTGATCTGGCGACTCTGATTACTAGACTGCAGATCTTCATACGAAATAAAAATTGTCTGCATCGATTGCATGAAATAGAAACCAAATTGAATATAGAAGAGAAATCATATATTGCCATCTTCAGTTTTCAAAATATTTCAACAATTTTGAATTTCATATTATACTCAATTTTACTATAAATGCATAAAGATCCGCAGTCTACTGATTACAGATCATTGACTTCGAAGCGTTTTACACGGCTCGGTCGATCATACTTCCCAAACGATTATTTATAAGATGCATATGCTTGAATATATAATATATACCGTCATATCAAATATTTAAAATTTCCCGCGCATCATTCAATTAGTAGTAACGCATACCACAAGAGGATGATAATATTTAATTATAATACTAAATATAATTATATGTGATATTAAATATAAACTGTAAACTCCTAAATAATGTTTACAGTCTTTTGCAGCATACTTTGCCGTAACAGCAATCTTCTACGAGCAGAGTAGCCAAACCTGCCACTTGATACCAATGCCACATTGCCACCACCCATCTACATATATATATACGCAACAATGTGCTCTCTTATAAAACGTTATCAAAATCAAAATGAATCAGTATGTAATTCCCCGACCCGATTGGAATGATACAAATGCAATAATTCTCAATGCTTCTTTATGTATTTGCTTCTCCACCATATAATGAACACAATTTTGCGTGTCAGCCCGTAAGTTTTTCATTTAATTTTATCGTAAATTTGATTTCACTTGAAAGGTAAAATGTTTGAACATTTCATGCGTTACAAAGAAAGAACAAATTGTATATTTGTTAAAAATAATATCAATTTATTCCAGAATCAGATGTTATTCGAAAATTAATGTTGATAATAACACGTTATCGAAGAACAGAGTGTCGAAATTAGAACGTAATACAAACAATACACGCGTTAGGGCACTGCAAAATTTACAAAAAAAAATTTGTTGATATGGTTCCTAAATCCTGTCAATTGAATGTACGATATTAGGAGTTGGGTTGCGTATTTATTTCGTCATTATTCTTGTTGTTCAAATAACAATACTATGCAGTCGAATTTGTGTGTAACAGAAGTTGAAGATGCAGGTGTAATCATTGAGCCACCAGAGAATACAAATAAAAAAATAAGTGAGAAATGTCAGACTGTTTTAGACAGTAATATTAAAATACTCAATGATGGTAAAATCAAATGTAAAGTTTGCAAATGTGAGTTGCCATCTATAGATCACATATTGACACATATAGAAGGAAAACAACACGAGAATAATTTGAAGCAACAACAGAATAATTTGAAATTGTCGGAAAATACAACTTGCTCAGAAAAGGATAAACAAATATTATCGGACTTCAATCGGACCGGTTCAATGTTTAATTATTCAGAACATGTCACAGGAAACCATCATGTGAGTCAATTGAAAAAACATCAGGCTAAAGATTCAGAATACAATGTACATGCAAATAATGTAGGTGTTGATGAATTACCAGAGAATATAATTAAAGAATTGAAACATAAAACTAAACATGATCACAAAGAAGTTCAGACCAATATGTATGACTGTGAATTATGTAATAAGAGAATGAATATAAATGATCTATTCGTGCATATTAATACCCATAGGGATGATCAATCTCTTAATTCTGCGAAAATGTTGTACAAATGTGTTTGTTGTAAATCAATAATAGATGGAGATACTTCATTTATTTGTCATATAAGGAAAAAGACACATTTACACAATTTCAGAAACTTTTTTAAACATACTGAAGCAGGAAACATTGAGATCCATGCCACAAACAAAGGTCAGAACGCATCTGAAGAGAACAATTCGTTTGTGTTCTCTATACTGTCACCAAAAGTAGAAAACACGTCTGTATATTTCGAGGAAAAATGCCTTATAAGCTTTGATAAAGTTCATTATTCATGTACAATTTGCAGAGAAAAATTTCATGGTAGTCAATCAGTAATTCACCATTGTACAACGAAAACGCATCGCATAAATATTGAACAATTATTTTCTGGTGGTGAAGGTGAAAAGAATAATGATAGTGCAGCATGGTCACTACTAAATTGCTTTTACGAGTTATCTATAATTGATCGCAATAATAAAATTCAAAGTTCAGATGCATCTGTTACAGACTTAACTATATCGAATGCTGTATGCAAGCAGATTATGGAGAAAATGAACGAATCACCACTTATTTCTTCAACCACTTATTCTGGAACTAAAAGTAAACGTCCTATAGTAAAGCCTAAAGAAAAACGGCTCACAGATCGTTTAAACAAACCGTATTATATGAAGTATTTTCAGCTTGAGAAAGAAATGTATACTTTAACAAAGAAAAAAATTGATGAGATCAAACTGTATTTTAAATTTTTTATTCCATATGACAAACACATCTACTGTATGGTCTGTAAAACAAAAGTTTTGAAGAACTTAGATTTGTTATATGAACATACGCGTTTGTTATTGCACAGAGCAAATGTTAAGATTGAAACTGAAAACAATACTTTTATAGAGCAATATATAAAAATGGATATGCCGAAAGATGAAAAAGAAAGCACGCAAGAAACCAGCAAGAAAGCAGCAAAAATAGTAGCAACATGCGAAGTTTGTAAGGTTCCCCTAAAAGATGTTGCTACTATTATGCTTCATATTAAACGCTTAGTACATAAACAGAATCATGAAAAAAATGATAACTTTGTCGATATCACAGTCGATTCTATACTGAAAAATTTCAGTGATTTATATTATAGTATACAAAAATTTACTTGTGTTGAATGCAGCATAAAATTTTCATACAAGATGGAATTCCTGGAACATATTTATCAGAAGCACAAAAACATTCTGCAAGAAAAGAATTATATGTTTGACTTTTGTATTCCATGTGCTACCTTATGGTTTAGTAAATGCGATTCTTTTGAGGGCCACTGCAACGACATAGTACACAAATATTTATTAAAAAGTAATGATTTTATGGTCGAGGATGTTCCCAAATGTATTATAGACATGTTAAAACAAGTTGATGGAATGATGCAATCTTTATTGAAAGAAACAGTACGTGTAACAGAGGATCATGTTCAAGAAAAAGTGAGAAAATCTTTACAAACGAAAGCGAAGCTATGCTATTCACAGGCTAAAGCATTTTTGTTTGGCTCTCGGTACATAGGGCTTGGATTTACAAACTGTGATATAGATATATATATTGATACTGGTAAATATATCCTTTAAAATAGCCATAAATTTACAAACTTTCGAACAGCACTTATAGCAATATTGCAAATTTTTATAGGAAACAAATATTATATAAATTACGATGTAGTAAAAGAAGAATTTTTCCGCATCCAAGAAGCTATAAGCATAGATGAAGATGTTTGGGAAATAAAAGAAATGTTATTAGAATGTCGAGTGCCTATAATGAAATTAATATATAAACCAAGAAATTTAGACTGTGATGTTTCATTTCTGAATGGTCTTTCTGTAGAAAAGTCAAAGCTTTTACGGTACTGTATCTGGCTTTACTTTAACGAATCAATGGGCAAATACGATAATTTCTTCAACTCTGTGCTTGTAAATTATAACTTTCAGGTCATTTAACAACGCGTGTCTACCCTGCAAAAAGTTGACGTTATTTATTAAAAAATGGTTGTCTTTTATCAATTTACGTGGAGGTCATGGTTTTACTAATTTCGCTCTTTATTGGTTCGTTATATATTATCTACAAGAAAAAAAACATTTACCAAGTGTTGCTGAATTAATAAAAGAATATGATAGCTCTGAATTTATAGGTGGTAAGTTGCATACAAAACAAACTGTTTTCGTTTTTACTATAATTGTGATTTATTACGCTGTCCAACAAATTTTATTTTTTTTCGATTCTTATAGATTTATATGCGTTCGATTTTTAATTTCCGTCTCCCACAGTTTTTAAGAAATATTTTTGTATATAAATTAAATCTGTAAGAATTACCTATTGGTCACGCAAATTTTTTGATGAAATCTGATTTCAGATTGGCAAATTGGATTCGCATCGGTTAAATGTAAAAACAATCATGAAGATTCTGTAACAGTACTGTTACAGGGGTTTTTCGAGTTTTATGGAAACTTTGACTATCAAAGTTACATTATATGTCCACTTATGGGCAGTTTAATAGCTAAAACAGACTTTACGGAATTAAACAAATTACCCAGAGCAATGGACCCTTATATCAAGAATTTGGAAACAGTTTCAAAACGTGAATTTTTGCGGATTGATTCACCGTTGTGCGTGCAGGATCCGCTTGTACTATCTCATAATATAACTAAAGCTGTGACCAGTATTACTTTAAAATACTTTAGGCAGTATTGCAAGGAATGTGCAGCAATACTGAAGTTGAAAGTGAATTAATTTGTAGTGAGTACTTGGAAGACGAGTTTTACGTAATCTACCTCTAACAAAAAATCATTATTTTAATTTATCTAAGATTAATCAAACTACGTGTATTTTATCGATCAAAGCTACTGATATATTTAAAAAATTATTCAGAATCTGTGACTTTATACGCATTAAGCATATTTTGGATAGTAATTTTATATAACTATGAGAGAAATTTATTTATCATATAAGTAAATACAGTGTTACCAATTATCATTAGTCTTTTAAGAAGATTTCTATTTTGATACAATCGTTTTGCTACCACAATTCTTATAATTTCTTAAAATACCAAAGACTTAAAACATACATATATTCAACGAAATTTTATTGTATAAATCGACTCACCTTATTTTATAAATTCGACTTATTTTATCTTGTAAATTCGATTCAGTAATTTGAAAGTTTTATCAATTAATATTCTTTTTTAAGAAACAACGAATTATTTTCCATATTGATGTTTCGTTTTTGTATTTTAAGTTAGTTATTGTGCATTAGTGATTTATCAAGACTTTATTGAGACTGTATATGTTAAGTTTTAAACAGAAATGAATACTATAATAGTTAAGAGTGTTTATATATTTTATTTTGGAACAACCAAAAGAATTTAATTATTAATATTTGTATACTTATTGCTTTGTTTAAAAAAATCAGTTGCTAGTTATCTATTTTAATCCAAATAAGCTTCTACGATATCTTGTTTCCATGCATGTTCTGTACTGTATCCATTTGTGGGAGTGCATGAATTTGTACATGTAAATATTGCTAAAATGCCCCAATCAATACATTTAAGTGTATCCTCTAAGTTAAGAAAATTTAATAATTGAGGCATAATCTGAAAAGAATTATTGCCCATTAGTTATAGTTTTCTTACAACATTGTATGCGGATTACTTTCATCGATTTGATTGTGTTGGAAAATGACTTTGGAAACGTTGCTTTAATTAGTAATATACTACGAGTATTCATTTAATCATGTTTAGGTCCATGCTATGAACCGATCATTCATGTACGATCAACATGTCAAAGAAGTTGAATAAAGTTTTATATCATTGTGTTACCTGAAATTCAAATTGTCTCTGTTGATGACATTCCAAACATTTTGGTATCTCATCAATTTTATTTTCTCCAGAAATGTATAAAATCTCTCCTCCTCTGTCATATCTGTAAACATTGTAATAACATTTTTTTATAGACAGTTGTTGATTGGTTTTCTCTATTTTTAAGGATAGTTTACCTCAGAATTTGATCTGGATACTTGTCAATAGTCTTACGAAATTCGGCAAATGTTTCATCTTCTGTTTGATTAGCCATACTTAACAATTCGCTTTGTACGTCTTCATTTTGAAAAGTACCAGCTTCTCCTTTCTCCAACATGTTTTCATATTTTGTTATTTCTTCCTTTTCCTTCTCTAAATGAATTTCATTGTTATCTTCCTTCTCATCTTCTGCTTCTATTATTATTTCATATTCAGGGAACAAAAGTTTGCTGTTGGTTATCGCACTTAGATTTGTACAGCAAGATTCCTTGTGACCAGATTTCCAATCCAAAATTTGATGAGTACGACAACAATAATTAACTTGTTTACATTTCGAACAATGATTAGGCGCGTATATTCCGCACAACTGGCATGTTTTTACCCATTTCGTTGTATCTAAGAGCATTACATTTAATACAGACTGCTCCGAAATTATTCAATCTCTGTACAAAATTTTCGAAATAAATACGTACTGACATCGATACTCCAGTCAGGTTCCTCCACAGGTGGTTCAGGTGAATAAAATTCATTTGTTTTTGGCAATTGAGATCTGAAAACTTTCAAGTTTCCGCTTTCGTTTGGTTTACAGCATTCCGATTTTTTACATACAAAAACGTATATAGTCCTATGAAACGCGGTTTCATTGTCCTCGTAAGGAGCGTAAATTTGGCATAAAAATATACAAGGCTCCTGACAATATTCGCATCGAAGATCCTTCTCTCCAGGAATGTCTTTCAAATTCAGCCACGCTGGTTTACCGCCGACTTTACTTGGAAAAAATCGACTTTCCAACCTCCACCCGTCACATTTCTCCACGAATCCTAAATCTACCGGCATTATCAAATAAATTCATTTATTTCATTTCTTACAAACGAACGAACTGTTTTGCCTTTGACATGTCACACTGCAAAACCACAACAGGGGAATGTTACTTTGTTGAAGCACGTGGCGGACCATGGCGAACTGTTCCTTGAAAACCTTAAACTATATATACTTATAGACTCGGCGTAGGTATAGAATATGCATAGGACGCAGTGTTCTAAGATGACTGAGTATCTGGTACCCACAACTGACGTCGTAAGATAATTCAAAATAGTAGAAGCGATATAAAAGCGAGATATAGAAGTATATTTATGAATTATTTGTAAACATCTGCATAAAGAATTGTAAGGAACTACAAAACCGTGATACAAATGTATTTTTTATTTATATATTATTCTTATCATTCTTTTTTTTTTAAATAAAGTAAGTATGTTAAGTTTTTTTAAATATAACAAATACAGATTTCATATTATCAACATCAGAGAGGAAATGAGAGTGCTCACGCTTAGCACGGAACAGCTCCTATACCGGCGGTAGGGCCCACTTTTACCACGTAACAGAGAGCACACCAGTTTTAGCATGAAACAGAACAGCTAAGCGTCCGCTCTACCGCCGGTCTAGGAGCTGATCCAGGCTAGGATTTTGTGTGGGGGCAGCATTATATCGGGCACGGTCAAAACCTGGGCGTGAGCACTCTCATTTCCTCTCTGATATCAGAGAGTAAATGAGAGTGCTCACGCCCGGGTTTTGGCCGTGCCACTATTGGCTGCACATCAACTCACAGTCCGGACAAGAACCTACATCAACTCGCACTCCGGACAAGAACCTACATCAACTCGCAGTCCGGATAAGAACCTACATCGACTCTCAGTGACTCTCAGTCCGGACAACATCATTTTTGGCCTTGATCAGAATA
>CM052245.1:11134508-11226499 GCA_028455795.1 Lasioglossum marginatum | reverse complement strand
AGTGCGAGTTGATGTAGGAGCTGATCCAGGCTAAGCACTAGGGTAGGGGGCAGCACCATAATGGGCACGGCCAAAACCCGGGCGTGAGCACTCTCATTTACTCTCTGCTGATATGGTCTAAGGTGCATCCTACCCAATCCTATCGCTAGATGGTTGAGATACCTTTATGCTATAAACAAAGTGAACTATTATTATCCATTGTCCTACAAGATTTTCTAATAGAATTTTGTTGCGAAAAAAACGCTTTTAGTGACTCGTTGGTGTAATCGTCTGAAATCATTGGTTTGACTATCTCAAATAATTTTCTCGAGAGAAGCTGCCTTCTGAAAAACCTTATTTTTGTGTGTCAACATTAACAACAAAATAAAAGTAAGCAATACAAGAAACGATTGAAATCGTTTGATAATTTTTCTCGCAACATATATCTATGGATAGACTATTTATATAAATTATTTCTATCCAGTCGTCGATAATCATGAAAGAAGGACACAATATTTCCAACGTAACTAATGACGAATGCGTCCATGAAAATGGAGAGGTAATTTTACATAATTGTAAATTTCTTACTATTAAATAACTGTCGTAAAAGTAGTATATCATGAGTATATCAATTTTTGAACTACAAGATATTTAATATATCGTAATATATTGTATTTAACACTAAACCTACCATCACTGGTCAAAATAATAATAAGAAATGATTGTATAGATATCTTTAGTGGAGCACATATTGCAATAGGAGCTGCACGAAGTCTAAATAAAATCAATCTTGTCATTTTTATAAGGGAACATGTACCAGTTACTTTTAAGGCTTGGTAGGTTTAGTATTAAAGAATATAAACAAAAACATTAACTCTCAAACAATCGTATATTTATCAGTAGCATTAATGTTAAAAACAAAATTGACATAACGTTCTTTATACAATTGTGCTAGGCTATTAGTACAAAGTATTCTCCGGCAAGGCAGAAACTACATGGATGGCTCAATAGGAATTTACGGATAAAAATGACGGATGGTCGAGTCTTAATAGGAGTGTTCTTATGTACTGATCGCGACGCCAATGTGATATTAGGATCTTGTTCAGAATTCCTATCTGAGGATCATACAGAAGCGAGAACACTTGGTCTGGCGATGATACCTGGTAGACATATTGTATCGATACACCTTGACGCCTGAACACCTGGAGCCTTTTAAACGATCTGTACATGATTCGATGTTATTTCTCTTCCTCGACTATATGACCCTCTCAATTCTGGTATCTTTTATTTTAAATAATTTTATTAAAGTAATAGCATATAAATTCTATGTTCTAAACATTGAACAAATGGGAAGACTTGTGTCATACTAATTGGCAGGTTTGTCGCTATCCTCCTTATTTGCTAGAAAAATGAAAATATCTTAGTGATTTTATATGGAACGATAATGGTATTTTACTTACAATGCCTGATACACTTCTCTTGTATATCACTGTACTCTCGTTCGAGTACTGCAATGTTTGTCATTTCCTTTTGTATACTTTCTTCAATGTTCTCGGCTTGCATAGAAAGAGAGCAGGACAGATTGTCCATATCAGAAAGATAACTTAGATCCGAAGCTGCTACTACCAGCCTTTGTACATATTGAATATACCCTGTTAATTTCTGAAGATGAATTACGATACAATATTAAAATGCTAAAATTAAAATGTGTAACTAGAAACTTACAAGAGAAGATGCCCAACTAGGAAATTCAGACAGCCATAAAACTTATTATGAGACAAAAATGTTTGAATCAAAATTTTGGGGATCGAATGTGTTCAAAGTGTTGGGGATCTGCTCTTGTCAGTCTGTTTGCTATTACATTTAATTTCTCCTTTTTACTTTGTACTTCCGATCTCATTTCAACTATCAAATCCCAGTGTTTGTCGTCAACATGATACTCGAGAGTTTCATTCAATAAAGTAATCAATGTGTTCAATAAACTCCTGAAAAATAACTTGGATCAATGTTGTGAATGTTACACTTTGACTGTACAAATAAAATACTAACTTATATTCGTTACTCATTCTCATTATTGCCATATAAGCAATATTTAATGTTTCAGTTGCATTGTTTATAGAGCCTACAATTGAATGCTGTATCATATACTCGACAGTTAATTTTTTAATATCCGGAGGTTCGAGATTTAATTTATCATTTACCGTCGGCCTTTTATTTTCCGATTGATTCTCGAATAGAAAACTTGTAGCATACTGCACAATGATAGTATTGTTAATTTTGAAAGTCGCATTCGCGCATATGTTTGAATAAAAAAACATTTACCATCGCAGGTGCAGCTCTTTTCAACAATGTTCGAATAATTTGACGCAATACCATGATTCAATTTTGTGAACGAAGCAGTCTTATTTGCCTTGTAGAGTCAGTTCCAACACACACACCAGCAATTCTATGCCCCTGTGGGAATTGGAAATCTTTCTAAAAAGATTCAATTGTTGCAATCGAATTGTTTGTTTTTATCTACGATGTGCTTTTCTTGCTCGACTCCAACTAGAGCCATCTGGTAGAGAAACACTGAAATATTTCGATACATTAGAATTGTATGTTTCAAAAGAGTATTTTTTAAAAATACCGAAACCTTTACGTTGCCAAGAAAATATTGAGAACTTAGAAGAAATGTGTTTTATAAATTTATTATAGTTGCAAATACGAAATATATAGTACAATGATCGTTTATTAAATTGAAGGTGATATCAAAGTTTTGTTCAACTTCAAACTCTTTTTTTAACTTGATCAATACCGATTTCCACTAATAATTCGAATATAAATATCTGCTGAAATTAAAATATCTCACGTGTACAAATCATCAACGTGTACAAATATATACATATCTATCTCCTTAATAATATATATACGATTTGTACATAATTAATAATAATACTGCCTTAAATAATCTTGTAAGATAAACAAGCGTTCAGAAATGAATTTCTTTGATCAGATCGAAAATTGTGTCTAATTGTAGGAAGACTTGTGTAAGATAAGGTGTGTGTGTGTGTGTGTATGTACGCGTTCCTTGCAATTGCATAATCCAAAAACATTGCACTGATTTATGTTAGTATTTACTTCATCAATATTTTACACACTGCTTTATTCACCCAAAGTTTAATAAATAACATAATCGAGGACTTTCAATTACAATGTGTATCCATTGGAATGGTTCGAATCGAAACTGTCGAATTCTCGAAAAAACATTATGAAAAAATGAATTTTACCTCGCTTAGTATCGTACAGTAAATAGTATACATTTAAACAATTACAAAATTCGAAATACAATCATACTCTGAAGTGAATTGCATTATCGGTACAATGAAGCGTACGTACGATTCACAAAAGTTAGGCGTCTTGCAGCGAGGGTTAAATCGAACAGGAATGTAACAAACAATATAGAATAAAACGTTATATTGTTATTGAGAATGACATCGCCTCGTATGTATGCATGTAATTATTATGCTCAATTCTAGATGTTGGTAAAAAATCATTTTAAGCTATAGCGTACAGTATGTCTAAGAATATAGTATCAAGAAGTATCACAATTAAATATCGTTTCCGCAATAAATGAAACCTGACCGAGTAGAATACTTTTCGTCATTTGTAAATAATGACTCGAATAAGAAATTTTTTCTTGCTGTGAACTACATCACAGTTTAATTGTGACATAATTATCCAAAATGGATAATACGGATTGGCCTGTAATTGACTGGCCCTTAAAACAACAAAATCCATTATAAACAATGTGGTCGGTTTTCATTTTTTATCATTTTTCTATCTGTGACGCCGCGAGATATCGATTCCAATACTTTTGTCCGTACGAATGAATGAATGAACCGGCTTCTTAGAACCTTGTACAAACGTGTTTAATTAAATAGAGTAATGCCTCGACGTTCACATTCGCGACGTAATAACTCATGCAGCGTCGATAATACAATTTCGTGAAATTTGATTTAGAGTCCTTTAAATGCTTCTCGTAAACCTGCCCTACAACATAATAAATTGCCTAACTTATCAACCGAAGCAGAATCGGTTAATAATAAAAAGTCACACATTTTTTAAATAAATTTCTTCTCTTATAGTTCTTGGTGTACCCCTTCCTGGGCACTCTCATGACTCGACGCAGCCTCTTTTTCTTCCGGAATCGTGTCCTCCGACGTCTCCGTTTCTATTGTTGGTTCCTCTTTCGTCTCTGTGGTGTTCGTGTTCGCGCTTTCCGTCTGATTCGTCGCTGACTCTTTCGGTCTCCATATCTTCGCTTTGTTCAGCAGATACTTCACTTCCCTGTCGAGCACTGCCATTTTGTTCGCGATGTCGCGGACTTTGTACTTCAAGGGTTCGTGCGGGGCCGTCTCGTCATAAAATTTCACGACATTGTCAAAGTAATCCTGCAAAATAACATTCCATATAAAAATGGACACGTTACAATTAACACTAAACCTACTGAGCAGTAAAATTGGCTAGTGACTATTGTCTCATGACAAAAACAAGATTGAATCTATTTAGACTTTGTGTGATTTTTATTGTAACATATGCTTGAATAAAGCAATAAAATCTACTGAATCAATATCAAAATAAATAAAATAGATTTAGTGTTAACCACCGTAATGCCTTAACGCGAGTAGTTTACCTGAGTCTCGTTTATCACTTTATCTAACGTTTCGATTTCGACGTCAGTAAAGATATCGCTGGTTTCGCTCAAGTTACGCGTTTTGTTTAGGAACGCCACGCTAGCGCTCAACATAGAAGTCATGCGTTTCAATACTTCTGGCCGTTCTCTGTGCTCGTAGACACGCTCGTACATATCCTTGGTCAGCTTCTGAAGTTCGGCTAGTTTCTCTTCAAACACTTCCGCGGACGCGGTGAATCCGTCATCGTACAACCAGTCAGATATTTCTGAACACGCTTTCAATATGTTTTCTATTTCCTGAGGAGTAGAGGCGACCGTATACTCCTCGGACTCTAATTTCTGCTGTGCATCGATTATGAACGTTTCCAAGTTGTTCAAAGCTGTCTCGCGTCTCGTTTTCTCGAAGTCGTACTCGTCTAAACGACGTAATCTGAGAATGCGTAAAATTCACGATATAATAACTAGCGCGCAGAAAATTCATGTGTCTTAAATTGCTTAGATTAATTTACTTCTCACGCGATTCGGCCAGTTTATCCCCAGAAAGGATCTGCGGTCCCAATTTGTTTTCTACGGCCTTGATGGGCTCTTTGATTGTTATAATGGTCGACTTTTTCTCTTTCTCTGTCTTCTCAGTTTTATTCGCCGGTTTCTCTTCCGCGACCGTGGACTCGTTCTTCTTCTTCATTTTATCCTCCGCCTCTTCCGGCTCCTCGTGAACGGGTTTTATGTCTTCCTTCAATAGTTCCTCTGGCTTCGTTTCTTTCTCTTTATCCTTATCTTTGTCCTTATCTTTATCTTTGTCTTTATCCTTGTCCGTCTCCTCTGTATCTGAAACGTACGAGTTACGTTCACGTCACTCGTTTCATACTTGTTCAACATGCAATTCAACGGCGAGAGAACAGTGAAGTAGTATTATTGTATATAGAAATGCTTGCAAGAAATGGTTCTAGATTTTATACGTTTTAGTTTCTCTTCACGACTCATTCCCAGAACAGAAAATACGAATCGTTATACGAAACATAACGAAACGGTAATTACTTAATATAACGAATTTTTTAATAATATCATGGTAAATTAGAGCATCATTTTTTGCAAAGCATTCAGCACAAACCTGCAAAAAGTTTACTAATAGTTGAGACAAGTATTGAGAAAGTACCCTCTTCTTCATTGGGAGCTGGACCTGCTTTTTCGGATACTAGTTCTACATTCACCAAATTAAGAATCCCACTATCGTCCATAACAAAGTGAGCTTTGATCCCTTTGCTTTCTGCTCCTTCCTTCGCGTGTTTGTCTAAAGCTTCGGTAACGCCAGATAACGTTATAGTAGATGGATGAAGGTTACCGATAACACTGGAATGATAACAGTGTATTAAGAATACATATAAACTCGATGTACAGAACAAAAGTACTCACGCTACTTCGTGAGGAGGTAAATACTCCAGTTCAGCATAATTAATATGAAACTGGAAGTTGTCCGTAAATTTGTTGAACGTAATTATTTTCTTTTGTGGATAAGGATTCATTTTGCCGAACAACGACTTTTTAATCTGTAAGAAATACGTTCATAACAATCCGAACAGATTTTTTGTGAAGTCGGGAACGTTGCTGGAACATTGCTTACTTGCTTGACTTTGTTATCGACGGTTCTATCAAAAACTACTTGTATAGGGAACAATACTGCGTCTTTGGTAACAAACTTCTTCACTTTAAAGCCTTTACTAAGATCCGCAGCTTTGTACACTGCTCCCATTACAGCTGCCTCGTCGGTGTTGATGTTTTTCGATAATTCTACTGTTAAATACTGACTCAATTGTTCCTGTATCTTTGGCATTCTAGTACCTGCTCCAACTAACACTACTTGTGATACGTCGTTCATCGTCAATTCTGGAAAAAGAACACAAAACACACACACGTGAATTCAGAATGAACATATAAACATCAGCGAGCAGAAACTGAATCACAGCTTCGAAATACCTGACGTTTTCAAGGCCATCTTAACAGGTTCCGCGACTCGCTCGAACAAATCGGAGCAAATTAGCTCCAATTTTTCCCTGGTTACTTGCACCTTGAAGTCAATCTCGTCTACAAGTCCTTCGATCTGGGCATAGTGGTCTGTATTCGCGCTGAGCACGTTCTTGACGCGACCAGCCTCTTTAAAAAGTTTCACCATAGCTCTCGGATTACTAAACACCGAATTCGATGTTTTATTTAAAGCATCAAATTCTTTGGCCAGGTGATCTCGTAATCTAAGTTGTACTTCTAGCCCTCCCAAAGTACGATCGTAACCAACACCCAAGACACTAACGTGAGAATTAGTCTCAGCAAATCCCTTCTCCTTCGTCTTTACGTTTTGATAACTGACGAGCGTCGCGGTCGTACTACTCGCTCCCATATCATAGAATATCACGTAGTGAGCGTTGTTGGTTATCTCTTTGCTTCGGAATATCCCGTAATTCAATGCGACAGCAGTATAATCGTTAATTAGCTGCAACACTTTGATCTCTGCGAGTTCCGCAGCTTGCATAAGTGCCCTTCTTTCGACCTGATTGAAAAATCCTGGAACAGTTATCACTGCTTCGCTGATCTTCTGACCAGCAGAATTCTCCGCCAACTCTTTGCCCTTGTGTAAAATTTGTGCAAGCAACTCCTCCGGCGTGTAAGTGGTGTTCTCGTTCAGTTTAAACGCGATTGTGTTTCGCTCCTCGTTGGTAATTATATTGTAGTAAGGAAATCTTTTCATATAAAGCTCGACCATCGGATTATCTATCGACTTTCCTACAAGGTCTAATATGTATGAAAAACTACTTTGAGGTGACCTAATTGCTACTACTTGAGCGTCTTCTCCGAAAGTCCTCTCCCCATTTCGAAAAGCGATTGTAACAGGTGTTTTCCTCTTTGATTCCTTATTGAGAGCTATTTCCATAGGAACACCAGGCTGTAATCAATATCATGCGTTGTATTAGCAATCAAATTAGAAACTACAAAAATTCATCGGTCCGATATTAAACAGATTGCTTACAGATACGATGGCAACTTTCATTGATTCGCTACCGATATCGATACTCATGACAGCAACCCCATTGGTGGTATCGATAAAAATTGCAACAGTAATCAATAATAGCCATGCGACGGATATCCTTACTTCGTTTAGGTTCATCTAAAATTAAGGAGAAACATATAGCAAGAATTTCCAACTTCTTTATACACGTATAGAACCATAATTCTTTCCTACATTTAACAACAATGATCGATTATCATAAACATGTATAACGTGGTATAATATAATATAAATATTGACATTATGAAATCGATAATAATATAAAACTATTATTTTAAAAGGAAACTGTCCACAGACAGGTACTATATATTCTTTATCGTACTTTTCGCGAACGTTTACTTGAAACTTCGAGAACCTCTTGTAAATTCGAACTGTGAAAAATATCGTTTAGATTTTACGCATAAATATAGAAAAAATACATCATAGAAAGAAAAGCATTTTGCGGCTCGATGGAACTTGTAAATCTGACGGCGTGATGAATAAAAGATGCAAGTGTAATTGAAGATCTGTAAATGGTAGAAAGAATAAGCGACCGTGAAACGTTTTTCATTGGCATGAACTGTGCGTGAACACACGGTGAATGATATTTCGATTGCGTGGCTATTCACATAGGACTTGTCAAACTTGGTTATAGTAGCCGGGGGAATCCGAGGGAACGCGAAATCGCAATAACGGTGTCAAATACCTTTCAGCGGCACTCACTTTTTCTGTCTGTTCGAAACAAAGCGACCGGATAAAAGAGCTACGACTTGTCTAAAACCATCGAGCATGAATACACGCTCGTTTCAATCTTTTTCCAACGTAAGAAAAAACACGATGCGCTCCCACGATGCAAACGTTTCGTCAAACCGAACACGGGCCATATGTTTGTGTGGCACAACGCGATTGGTAAAATAAAATGGAAGAAAACGCTCATATTGGTCCGCGTTGGCAAATCAAAACCGATGACCCGTTATATTTTACCCCCACCGCCGCGCAAGTGGCATTTCAAAATGTTCCGAAATCGCCGACAAGATCTGAAAAGCTCAAAACAAAAAGAACAAATTTTTTCGATAGTTCGGTGCAACAAACGGTTATACCATGAGACGTTTGTGACTACTTGTTGTCCCGAACAAGATGAAATACCTTATAGGTGACCGTTTGTTGCCCCGAATGTTTACAGTCGCTGTTTGTTGCTCCGAACGATTAGAAAATTTAAGTGGACAGTCATGTCTCTTCATTTCCGAGCGACTTCGTGAAATAAAAAAGAGATAAAAACACCGAGGCAAATAAAAGATTCGAAATTTATTTAAAAAATTGGAATACAACTGTTTTCAGTCACACGGACGTACCAATAAATACAAAATTGATTATATACTTTTGCAGTGTTCCTTTCAGAGATATATACCCGTTCGTTTAAGATATAAAATTTTTGTTCGACTATTGATGCGTTTTTATATCAACAAGAAATGATCACACGATCCATGAATCTCGTTATTCTGTGATCTATTCCCGTATGGACACTACGACGTTTGTGTTTTATTATACAATATGGTTAGTTAGATGTTAAATTATTTCTTTATAGATAATATAAGCATTTCAATAACTACTTTTATATAAGTGATATACACGGTACCTCAGTATTCGCGTTACAATCGAGAACAGGGAAATTCTTCGAGAAAGATCAAAGGAAAAATATAGAAAGCTTTGTTTTCAATGAAAAACGAATGTGAAAAGGGCATTGAATTTGATCGTATATTATTTGCTTAGTTTGTCGCCAATACTGGGGCACCTTGTATAAATTAAAACAGAGGACTTTATGAACGAAATTTGTTCATATGCAATGCAGCGCTTATAATTATTTCCTCCATAGTTTTAAGTATCTTCCAGGGAAGTCTATTAAAACCAGGGAATTCTGTGCAAAAAGTAAGAACATTTGCAATGCTCAGATGATGAGTATCTTCATGGTTCTTCGATTATTCCAAATTTATACGTAAGGGAACCAACAAAGATAAATATGTTTTGCAAGAACAAGCCTACGCCAGGCCAGTGATGTTTAACGTCTGAAATAATGTGATTAATAGTATTCAATAGTTACAGTTGTTAACATTAATTTAGAACTAATATATCGAACCTGCGGCAATGAAATCTGCAAATAAAATCCAACTGGCTGAAATTACCGTAGCAAATCCCATTACAAACCCAATGAAAAGAAATCCTCTTGCAACCCTATTGTCTCCATTGTATCCATCCCCTCTTATCTGTGCATTTGTCACAGAATTGACCCTAAATTTAAAACAAATGATTGTAACAAAGCCTTAAAACATACGAGTAATAGTATTATCTGTTTACATGACAAAAGAAAGAGTTCCAAACACTCCTAGCAGATGATACGTGTTTTTCATTTCGCTTGGATACTTGGCGTGCGCATCGATAATGAACCACCATCCGATGAAGAACTGAAATTGTAAAAAAGAAAAAGTTTGTAAAGTATAAAAGACAAAAGTATATAATAGAAGAGATATACTGTTCCAACATCTGTTGCAAGCGTAAGTGTGTACATAAATACTTGCGACTTAATTCTATTTACTGTTGCGAGTAGAAGCAAAAGCAAGCAATAAATCCTAAATAAAAGTGATATTACAAGAAAATTATTGCAAATCGATGACAATTGTATGTACAATTAAATAAAACAAAGGAAAGTTATGTAGCGTTATTGTTAGATCCAATGCTATGTAAACTTTGGTGTTTACCAATGTTCCGGCCAGCATAGACACAAGTATATTGCGTTTAACGTCTAATTCGAACCATACGCATGACGATGGCCGAAAATTTTCCAAACAAGATGTCATTTTTTGATGTTTCTGATAAAGTTCGCTGGGTACTGAGTATCTCGATTAGACAGCTAACCTAAATCATAAGACATATCAACCACGAATATCATTGCACAAACCATACACAAGACATTAAAAAACACTTCCAAAGGCTATGACAATTCTTCTTTAGATCGCAGTTTCTCACTGATTCCAAGTACAGCTCCTGCTGTATCGATTAGACATGCATTTCAATCTGGTCACATAGATAAAGCGTGGAGATTTTATTTCAACGAATTTTCAAGTACAAACAATTAATATAATCTAATCTGTTGATTGAAATTAACAATGATGGCGTTTCAAAAGTGTTGCGGATAAATTTCTGTTAGTACAGACAGAGAGGAAATGAGAGTGCTCACGCCTATCTCTGAACTTGACTCCACTGTTTGGCACGCTTACGCTTAGCACGGAACAGCTCCTATACCGGCGGTAGAGCCCACTTTTACCACGTAACAGAGAGCACACCAGTTTTAGCATGAAACAGAACAGCTAAGCGTCCGCTCTACTGCCGGTCTAGGAGCTGATCCAGGCTAGGATTTTGTGTGGGGGCAGCACTATATTGGGCACGGTCAAAACCTGGGCGTGAGCACTCTCATTTCCTCTCTGGTACAGACGAGGTATAGGAGTAGACCAATCAACATATGGGCAATGGGCATCGACGAGATACTGTCAGCAGTGAGACCAGTCTAGAACCAGCTTGAATAATAGATTTTGTTCTGAGAAGGAGACATTGCAAAATGATGTGGGAATGATAAGGGAATAGATTTGAAATAATCATAGATATTAATTTACAAGATCCTTATTGAAAATTAATATCTTTAATGAAAATCTTTCAATACATTTGTTTTTACATCTAGCATGACTTACATACTAGTACACAATTCGAAGTGTATAGCTCGGTATTATCCACTACTTGTAAAATAGTAGAAGTTCTTACAAATAGAGGATAATAGCGATTGCCCAGGTCTCACCACGAGGAGGTTGCTGTTTGCTGCACGAGAGACCCGGAAATGAAGTCAGAACGAATGCAATATTCCTTCTGGCTCCTTTTCCTACAACGACAGACTTTTATATTAAATTACGCTGGTATGTCGAGTAATAATTGCGGAGCAAAAGATGTAAATCGGAGAAGAAGTCTCCGATCCACGGGGGACCAAAGGCGAATCAGGCAGAAGGCTCTGATTCTTTCAAAGTGAGAAACAAGAGCGAACCAGAGCAGAAGGCTCTGGTTCGAAGGTGATGCGGCGCGTAAATACAATGCTTGCAGCCCGTCGTGTCCTCGTCAAGAGAGATCATTCACTCTTTTAACGTTCCAATAAAAAAAAAATTATTTTACACAATATCAGTCCAGAGTCGCCTGAACAAAAAATTATTTTACACAATATCAGTCCAGACTCGCCTGAACATTACTATGTCCTAAGAATATTTTCTACTTTATCGGGTATTAAATACGTTATCAATTTATCAATAATTTTCTTGTTCATTTGTGTGCGCCTCGTGTGTATATATATATTTTTTTATTCTTGGTACATAATCGATTCTTCTTGTCTTATACATTGCAAGCATTATGGAAGCGGGCATGTCTATAGAAAATTGTTAAATACTTTAACAGAAACAAAATTTATTGGCATTCAACAGGCCAAAAGATTTAAAAATAGGTGTGCCACTAGAGGTAGCCTGCAACCCTGTTTCATATGTATATATAAATACATGTATATGTACATAGAATCTGGAATAATAACGTTGAGTAATTCAACAATGACGTTGAAGAAGAAAGGAATACGACAGGATAGGACGGAACAGAAACAGATGATTCACGAATCGAAGCGAAAATGATACTGAGCAGCGAGCACGGTGCGGGACTGCATGCTGGTTCAGCTGGTTGCTCTGCTCGTCTTGCTCCCGGGACAAACCTCCCTCGTGATAACGTCAGCTCCCGAGCATGTGTAGAAGGGAGGTAGGGAAGTTAGTTCGATATCGGACGTCAAGGCGTTCGGGCCGTCCAGGAACGTTTGTAATTTTTCAGTTGATTTTCGTATTTTGCGGCTCCTGTTTGATTGCGTGCGTGCTTTGTTTGATTCGCGTCGAAAAATAATACAAGTTCCAACCAAGTAGACAAGGAAAACAAAACCCAAATATTTGTCTTCAGTGATTCACGATATGCGTGTTTTTAAAATCTCATCGAAAACACGCAACCCTTTCTGGTGTATAAGCAAACAAAAAGGGAAGGAACAACTGTATCGCAGTCGTTCCTCGAGAGGAGAGAAACGGTAAGAACGAACGGACTTGTAACGAATCCGTTGTCACAGCTCCCTCACCTTTCCCGGTATCGTTTGTTATGTCGAGATTGTCGAGAGATGAAAAGGTCCGACCAAACTATGCGTTGTATCCACGTTGTATCGTACATTCATACAAAATAAATCGGACATGAATTTTCAAATTGTTCGTCAAATACAGATACCGTATCCTAATACTATGGTACAAGTGTATCAGGACTTAAAGCGAACGGATCGCCGAAAATAGTTGGCGATTCCTGGATTTATTCGCGTCTAACAATCAGAACAAGGAATTTTCAAATCCACTTGGACGTACGAAAGAAAATTGACGGAACAATAAAGCGCTCAAAAAAAAATACGCCAACGAAGATTATACTTATGTATCGCATTACGTTGACACAACGTGACCATTCTTTCCTACTTCTCCGGCACAAATAGGTTTTCTGATAGGAAAATGATTTCGATACAGTTCGCAATGTTGATTTAAGCACTCCACCGTGGAACAAAAGATCGTGGTCGTAGAAACGCATGTACTACTATTGTACATGTAAATCGGTTGTAGGGTTGAGCGGTAAATGTCGACTAGAACTGTAACCGACACGAAACAAAACGAAATGAATCGAGGCAAAACGCTAGAATTACAGTACAAGAGAAACGCGATAAACGATATGTCCGGTGGACTTAATTAATAAACGGATGTAATGGGTAATTGGTTTATTAAAATATCAATCGCGGAAGATTCTTCGAAAATATTTCGATATTTTTAGCATAAATACTAAATGTGGTGGAAAATGTTTACGGCGCTTTAGTCTAGCGTGATTAAGTTGTACGGCACCTTTTTTTGTACGAAAAGATTGTATACGCTCTAATTACTACCGCTCTTGATCGTTTATCGTCCCATACTTCCGCGCGTGTCACAGGTGTGTATTTGCCATAAATAAAATCTCCCCTTCAACAACAAGCAGCAAGAAAATTTGATTAATCGGCTTGACGCGTTAAACGGACGGGATTGCAGGATTACGAAATTACAAGATTACGAGATTAGAAGAATCGCGATCCGGTGTCGATGTCTGATCGAAAATCGATTACAAGTCGTATTGGAAGCGTGTATTGCTTCTGATTGGTTGCATAGTGTATACGTTGGAAGGAAGGGAATCCAGAATCGAATAGATACGGGTCAATAAATCAGCTACCAGGTGAGAAGACGGACTACCGAACGAGTTAAACACCGAGCACCGAGCACCACCGAGCCAAAAGGGTCGTCAGAGGCCCATGGCCGGGAACTCTTTTCACCGGTTCTGGTCGTGGATCCCGATCGTGATCCTTTCCAGTCATTTCATTTTATCGAACACTGATGATCAAGCTCCATGCGTTTCGTACACGTCGAACGTAACCGAAGACGTCTATGAGCAACCTCAAACGGAAGTAACAATTTTTCTGCGGGAGGATTGCAGCAGCGAAACGAACGTGACAGATATCCAAGAATTCTTCGATCGATCTAACTTCGATGTACGAATCGCTGTAATTCCAACGTCTCGTAAGTATCGCGTTACCGTTTGTTACTACCGTTACCATTTACTATCGATCGTATCGATCGAGAGCAAGATTATTGTCTGTTTTCTTCTGATCATCAGTATCATGTGAAAGAAAGACACGAGGTCTTGACACCTTGTTGCGCATACTTGGCGAGAGGAAAACGAAAGTCGTCGTAGCTGCTGTCGATACACCCATGTGCGAAGTTACAGCTAGACTCGCACGGCTTTGGAACGTATCCCTATTCACATGGACGTGTCCTTTGGTGAGAAATTTCATTTGAATTTGTAAGCAACCGCCGACGTTCTGATCCTATCGGCGATATTGATGATTTCAGAAAGACGATACGGACATCAGAGAATTTTCATCGATCGTCAGACTATCGCCATCTTTACCGGCGATAGCAAAGGCTCTAACAGAGATCCTGATGAACTTGAAATGGAAAGCTGTGTCTATGATAGGAACTGGTAATACCGATTGCAAATAGAAATTTCAAGGCAGCAGCACCCTAGTAGCATTTATGGTTGACATTTTGTTGGGTTGCCATATTGGTTAGAAATGTCGCCTTTTGGCCAACGAAGGACCAACGTCATTATAATACGAATCCAAAACCATCAACCATATCCCAACCGTCGGTCACCTATAAATGCTGCTAGGGCAATCGCAATCGCAATCGCAAAACGCTGTACTCCACAGTCAATAAACTTTTTGTATTGCAGATCGTGAACCGTGGTCGAGTCTCGATAGAGCACTATTAAATGCTCTTCGAGGTATCGGAGCTATATTACGATATCACGTGATACTGCCGTATCATGCTTCCCTCGAAGAGATCCGAAAGCTCCTTCGTCCAATGCACAACATTTCTCGGAGAGGTGAGTCGACCTAGCTCACTTAGTTTGTTGTCTGTTTAGCTTGTTCGCTTGCCGACTGTTGAGCTAGATATCGTATCCGCATATTGCTATATTGCAATGTTACATATGTGTGTCTGTGTACCTACCTGTACACTCGAGGATTCACGCAACCAGTCAATGGCGCAATGGCCACGAGTTGCGTGTATTTGTTTGACACGTTTCGACTCGATTGTTTGCAGTTACCCTGTTGTGTCTACCAACGTCGGATGATAATGACATAACGTCACGGGTTCTTGCCGAGTTGGACGGCGCTCGCAAGCCATCAAGGACCGTGGGAACCTCGACCACCGTGATCGTTCACACAAAAGATGACGATTCTTTTTTACCAGAGACAAAAACGATCTCTTCGGTTTCCCGCTTCGTTACCACGGTATCTATTTCGCCCGAAAATTTCACGTCTTCCAACATTTCTTTGTTCAATGAATCCCGCGATTATCATTCCCCTGGGTTGCACGATGCTTATGCGAAACAAACGAGCGACGAAGAAAGAGAAGAAGAAGAGGAAACGCTAGAAGAAACGGAAGGATTAGGAACACAGATAGAAACAGAAGCAGAAGAAAAAGAACGGAAAAGGAGATATCGATATTTTCCACCACGAAACCTGAGCTCGGACTTTTTGGAAAAACTTCTGATAATAACGCCTCTCGATCATAGGTACACATACGATGTAACGAGCCCGTGACGGGCAGAAAGTATTCTAATAACTAGACTGCGGATGTTTATGCACTTATGGCTTATGAACATTTTTATTTAGTACGATTTTTATTTTACATATACAAAGGCTGTTCCTATGGAAACTAGGATTTAATTCTATTCCATTTTCTTAAAATTGTAAATTGCATAAACATCCGCAGTCTACTAATAACTGAAATAATTTCCGTTTATTTGTTGCAGATACGATCCGGAGAAGGTGTACGACGGTACCGAAACGTACGCCCGACCATCGTTATTCGATCGTTTGAATGAGACTTTTACCGTATTAATGCACGACAACTCCACCATTAACTCGTTCAACAACAAAATGTACGCGTACGTATTATTGGACTGGCGTCTGGACGTCGATGCCTGGAAACCGATAATGATCAGCATAGAACAACGAAAGAAACTTCTCGTTCGGAAATTGTCTGCGAACGCTCCGGTCTTCCTCGGCGCGAACATTGACATTTTGATCGATTGTATCGATTGTACAGGTGATCAGCAAAGAAAGATTACCTACTTTACTCTAGTTTCGTATTTCCTGTTTCGCGTTTCTAATTTCATCGAATAAATAAATGTATCTTGAGTGTTGTCAGATTTTCGTCGACTGGCGAAAATAGTCGTCCACATCGAGACCGTTTCTCTCTTTTTCAGAGAACTCCTCCGACGAAACAGCGTTTCGCATCGCGCGTATCATAACTATAGTTCTGGGATCGCTGTTATTGACCACATTCGCGATATTAACCGGCATATTGATCAGGTAACAGCTAATCCATTTATATGTATCTGTTCGTCCTTGACACACTGGTGTATCCTCGCGAGAGACGGAGGGTGTTCGTTGTTATAATATCCGACTTGTTTGTTTAATCGCTCGATCCTTTGCCCTGAACATAGAAGAAAACTTCTTAAGAAGAGAATATCAAAAGGTCAGTACAAGATCATTCTGACTACGTCGGATTTTGTGTTTCCGCAAGTGCCTCGAGTAGATTTTAGAAGGGTGAGTAGAATAGTAGACTATGGAACTATCGAGTTTCCGCAAGGATAAATGCATAGAGATCGCGTACTCGTATCGAGTACGAGTTAAAGCCCGCGCGGCATACTGTACCGCAGGTCGACGAGGGTATCGAGACAATGTTATCCTGTTGGTTGCAACAATTGCAAGAATTTGGTGGTCCCGAGGTGGAGAAGCCGGATCTTCTTCAACTCGGCAGCGTGTCGTCCTTACGACCGTATCTACGGACAAGCACGGGGAATCTGGCGCGACATGGTTTCTTCAAAGTTCCACGTGCTCAGTACAATGTGAGTATTATACACTTGGCGTTTGCGCGCGTTTCTTGTATTCCGTATTCATGCGATAAAGAAGCGATTTATATATTCTGATATATTCTAGTATATTCTGGTATATTCTGGTACATTCTCGTAAATTCCAGTATATTCTGGTATATTCTGAAAAGAAGCTTTTGTTATTTCTGTTATTGTCGTTAGGGCGACTTGGTGCAGTTGAAAGAGTTACCTGCAGAAGATGGCACGTTCGAGCTAAAGAGCAAGGCGATGGACGTTCTGGTCGTGGTAAGAACGTTCTCACGTCACGATATTTTGCTACTTTAAGAAGAAGACCGTTGGACCGTTGAATATATTATATTATAGAATCGTTTAAGCTTAATACCGTATACCCACCTTGTGACTCGACCATGCACAGATGCACGGGTTACGTCACGAAAATTTGAATCCTCTGATCGGATGTTTAAACGAGCCAACAAGACCCTGCCTCGTTTACGAGTACTGTTCAAGAGGGTCGTTGGAGGACGTGTTGGTACAAGATGAAATCAAACTTGACTGGTCGTTTAGATTATCCTTGCTCACCGACCTTGTACGGGTGAGTAACATGTTATTTGTAACGACCAACCGTAGCCTTAGCGAATCGATGTACATACATACAAAGTAAAAACAAAATATAAAATTGTTTTTCCTGTAAAGGGTATGAGATACCTCCATGGTACACCGGTACGAGTGCATGGTTATCTTACTTCGCGCAACTGCGTGATAGACGCACGCTGGGTACTAAAGGTGACCGATTACGGGCTACCCGCGTTTTACGAGGCCCAGAATATCGAGTGCCCGACAAAAACGGCTCGAGGTATAGTGAAAATCATCCATCCAGTCGTCAGAGATGTTGCCGAGTTGCCGGCATTTCACGTTTCACATTTTCCTACGCTCTCGCAATGTAGATCTGTTGTGGACGGCACCGGAATTGCTGAGACATCCGAATCTACGGAAAAAAGGAACGCAACCAGGAGATGTATACAGTTTCGGAATTATTATGCAAGAAGTGGTGGTTCGCGGAGAACCGTATTGCATGCTCGCGTTGTCACCGGAAGGTAAGCGAAAACAAAATTGTTGTTTCGGATTATTACGCATTTCATGTCATAGAATGTATGTCGTATCCCGTTACAGACATCATGGAGAAATTGAAAAAGCCACCGCCGTTGATCAGACCGTCTGTGAGCAAAGGTGCTGCGCCGCCCGAAGCGATAAACATCATGCGCCAATGTTGGGCAGAAACCGCAGACATGAGACCAGACTTTAACGATGTTCACGATCGTTTCAAGACCCTCAACCATGGACGGTAACGCGCGACAAATTATTCTATTATTTTGTCATACAGTATAACATTTGATTTGTTTGTTGAGGACAAGTCGTTTTGATCCGGCTACGTACACTCGATATTATGCGCTTGTTTTCTTTCATTCTCAGAAAGGTCAATTTCGTAGACACGATGTTTCAAATGTTGGAGAAATATTCGAATAATCTCGAGGAGCTGATACGAGAACGCACGGAACAATTGGACATGGAAAAGAAAAAGACGGAGCAATTGTTGAATCGAATGTTGCCAAGGTATATAACTATATTACACCTTGAGAACTGTGGATAAAGGGGGAAATGGAGAAACGTACCAGCACTTGTACGCCTATTCGCACTTTAATCGACTGGTGATCCTTTCAGTTCGGTCGCGGAGAAACTGAAATTAGGAATGCCAGTCGATCCCGAGGAATTTCGCGAGGTGACCATCTACTTTTCGGACATTGTTGGTTTCACAACCATTTCCGCGCATTCGACTCCATTCCAGGTAGTCGACCTCTTGAACGACCTATACACCTGCTTCGACGCAACGATCAACGCGTACACCGTGTACAAGGTGATGACCGATAATACTCGCTTTGCTATACACTATACAATATACACTATACGATTTATTGTAGGTAGAAACCATAGGAGACGCGTACATGGTCGTGGGTGGTTGTCCCGTAAGGATACCCGATCATGCCTCTCAAATAGCTACAATGGCCCTCGATTTGCTGCATCAAAGCGGGAAGTTCAAGTTGAGACATTTGCCGAAAACTCAATTGAAACTTCGTATCGGCCTTCATACCGGTTAGTATAGCGCAACGCGGTCTTGTTTTTCGATACGCTTTGTTCGAATGGAAATTAAACATGAACTATCGTATGCAGGTCCGTGTTGCGCTGGCGTCGTTGGCCTGACGATGCCAAGGTACTGTCTTTTCGGCGATACGGTGAACACTGCGTCGAGAATGGAATCGACTGGAGCACCGTGGCGCATACACTTGAGTCAAGAAACGAAAGACAGACTGTCTCAGGTCGGTGGATACGACATCGAATATCGTGGACCGACGGAGGTCAAAGGCAAAGGGAAAATGCCTACTTACTGGCTGCTAGGAAAACAAGGTTTCGACAAGGAACTCCCGACTCCGCCTTCGCTTGGGTAAGCCGTTGCACGACTCGTCCGACTTACTCATTCATCTATACCCGTGAAATATTCTGAACACCGTAAAATAGCAAACGAAAATCCTTTTTGTTCGCATCCGCTGCATTTTTCGTTGATAAATGTAAATAAGTGGTATCCGACACTTGTCGCAGAACAAAAAGTTCCAACACCATCCACCCGTTCGCTCTTGGTCCAATTTCACGCGTATCCAATCTTTTGGCCCTTCGTAACCAAGAATCGGGCACAGAAAATAGAAATATAACGGTAGCAACAGTTGTCGCATCTGCGCGTATATATTTTGTTTTTATAGTAGATCTTCATTCAAGGTGTTTGCTTTTCAGATTTTTAATGCTTTTATCTGTTGCCATACTGCCGCCACCTTCAGGGAAAACCATGGGTAAGTTGTCTATAGTACGATAATATACTTGCAAAACGATATTTCCAACGTCGAAATAAACTCTTTGAGTCTTTATACATAATACATACATATACGACATGTGCGTCACAACTATCAAAGAAGGACTTATCTTTTTTGGCTTGTGTCACGCTTCGATTGAAATTTAGAAATTTTCATGCGTTCCAATTTTCACCCATTCAAGATTGAACGAGGACACAATCCCGGAACATGTAACTGAGGAAAAACAGGAGGTGGAAATCGTAACGACGGCGACGGCTATGGCGACAACGGTGATAACGATAGCGGCTACGACGGCATCGGCATCGGTGACGATGACGAAAACTACATCAGAGGTTGCACCATCGATCGACAAGTTCTTGTGCAGAAACTTCTCTTTGGCTGAAGATGCGAAAGATAGAAAAGCGGAAGATAATCGAGTCGCAGATGGCAACATCGATGTTGCCAAGATTACCGCGACGCAACCGCGTGACGAGGATAACGTAGGATCTGGAATCACCGTGTCCATAAACGATGAACAAATTAACGGTGCGAAATCTTCTCCGCAACTGTCGACAGATTTTACGAACATTTTATCGCCGCGACAAACGATCAGCGACAGAGAAAACGATCAGATGGATGTGGTTGGGGTAACGAAAAATGTCTCTGGAGAGGGTCGAACGTCTCTCGGAGCTTCTACCGTATATTCCGGCGAAACGGCTTTCTTGGGGGCGTCGACCAGCTCCCTGACATCACTTCCTAACACAGCCGCGAGTTCCTATAGACCTGGACCCGTCAGACATCGCAGAATAGCCGGCTACATCGACGAAAATGATTTGAGCACGCCGTACAATCATTACAGGTGTCTTTCTCCGAACGAACACTATGGTAATTCTCTTTCATCTTTTCTCACTCTTTTTCTTTCCTGTCTTTCACCCCTCCTTTTGATTTTAGGGAGAACCGCGGGCAACCGTTTCCTCAAAAGACAATTTAGCTTGGATCGACCCGATGATACCATTTGCATTGCCTTTGCTGAACAGTCTAATCAGCAACTGCAACTGCAACTGCAACAACAGCAATTGCAGCAACAAAATTTAAAAGCTGCACCCCGGCTTTACAAGCAAAACAGCGCGGGCGCGGCAAACGATTTGGAACGTATCGAGGAAGTGCCCTCGACACCGACTCCTCTTCTTCAACATTACAGGCAATCAGCGTCGGTTTCACTCTCGGTGGAGTCTCTGACGCTTCGTTGAATACATTGCGCTCTTCGATTGGTCAAGCAACAAATATCGTGGTTCCCTGAAAGTTGCCACGGATCGGACAATCGTATCATGTGTCATACTCCTGTGTCCTGGAACCAGAACACGTATATGTACGTACGTGCATGTGTACATGTATACGACTGTATACATGTACATGTCTATGCACGAACACTCCTATCTCGTGTCTGTAACTATTCATTAAGAAAGCACTACAAAGAAAAAGTGATGTTCGATCGATGTGAAAATAATGTACCGTTTCTATTTGCGTGAGTCCGTTTTGCACCGAATTGTGTTGTCGTTGATCGGCAACAACGAATCGTAATAACTAGACTGCGGATTTTATGCATTTATGACAAAAATGGGTGCATACAATTTAAAGCCGTGGACATGTTAAAACTATTTAAGGTCATCAATGTATTAGTTTCAGCTTAAAAGGATAATTGAAAGAAGAATACAAATTTTTATTTGGCTCCTGTGTCCTGCAATCAATGCGAACATTTTTTATTCTGCATAAAGATCCGCAGTCTAGTAATAAAACATGTAACAATACGAATGTGGCGTGGAGACGCGGAAGGACTCGCGCCAACTACATACTACATAACAAAAAGCGCACTCGGGAAGCACATTTTCATACATACTCTCGTTATCGCGACTGACAATCTCTATTACGTACAAATGTCGACACATACGGAATTCCTATTTCTTTCCAACGTTAAACGAATGTCCAAAATATTTGCTATCAATATAGCATACAATCTCTGGAGATAGCGAGTAGCTTCGCGGTGTAAAGAGGAAAAATATGGTGTAAAATGTTTGTTGAATTTTATGGCGCGTCACTGAAAGCTCGCGACTCGTTATTACTAGACAGCGGATCTTTATGCAAAATAACAATTTTTTGTGTGAACTACAACAAACTAGAGTGAAATAGAGATTTATTTCCTTTCTGAATATGTTCAATATGTAATGTAACGGAATCTTTAAATTTTTATAATACTGATTTTTCCCATAAACGCATAAAGATCCGCTGTCTAGTTATTATGCGTGAGATCGCGTATACGTTTTAGGAAAGGTTCCAACGAATTCAACGTCGTTACCGTGGACACTGATCGTTTCAATATTTATTTCTCTCTCGTTGTTCGTGCCCAACCCTAAATTCAGATAGCCACTACACGGATGGCGGCACTCTAATTGCATGGTAACTGCATGAAAAAAAACTCGTGGCACTTTTCTTTTGGTATATTGCAAACTTTGTTCGTTCCAGACGTTAGCAACTCTTCGCTATCGCTTCCGAATCGTGGACAATAACTCGAAATTTTAAAGCGTAGAAACGTAGATTGTCCGTTTGTTTGTCGTGTCAGTATTATTGTACTAACTATACGATTTTTTCGTATATCTGTAACGTCTCTATACGAATGATAAGTGGATTTCAGAAATGTACGTGGGAATGTTTTATGCGAATACGCAATCGCAATAATATATGTGTGTTACATGTGTAGGTAAGTGTATATAGGATTAAAGATGGTGAAATGGACAATATTCTCGATCGATGAGAAGAGAGTCTAGTCGCCTGCTAGCAGGTTGAAAACAATTTTCAGAGTTTATCTTTTTGTATCTGTCGAAATTAGCGCGCGCGCCAGAGTTCCGAAAGTATAGCCAACGCGCGAGCGGCGAATAGTCTGATACGCGCATCAAACGAATCGTGATCGTAAGGAAGACATCGTGTAATCGATAATAAAATGTGACGTACAAGTAACCTTATGTATATGTGTATGTATATGTATTTGTCGAGGGTATTATCATCGAAAAGACATATAGGTAGTCCGACGTTTTTGAGTATCTTCGTTGTCGCTCCATTGGCGCACACAGAAAATATTTCGAAGATATACTCACTGGCAACGCATAGAAAAAGTCTGGTGATATAATGTTTCTATTTGTTTTTATTTGATATTTGGTTCGCGTTTGCATTATTTACAGTTTTCGCACGTTTCAAGTGGATGCTTTCGGCGGATGCTCGCTTCATTGTTGGCCGTCTGGTGGTGGTTCTGGATTAGGTCTGAGGGTAGATCTCTCTCTCTCTCTCTCTGGTCGTTGCCAGGCTCTACCAGGCGCTACGATCGAAAGAATTGTTTTGTATCGTTGAAACGATATACATACATGTATAATATGGAATTTCACGTCGAGAAAAATAAACTGTACTGCAGAGAAACGTTACCCGTACGCAGGAGAAGGCTCTTTGAATACAGCTGGTGCCGGCCTCTCGATTATCCTTTCGAAGAAAATCGGCTTCTCAACGTATTCGACGTATTTTATGGCCGAAGGTGGTGGCGACAAGTACACGTGACGAACAGTCGGTGCGGTATAATAACCAGCTTTGTACCTGAAAAACGGCGTACTCTTTTATGTTCCTGGTCTTGTACTGGTGACAGAGACGAAATCGTCCATGAATACACGAAAACACAGACTCACCCTTTTGCGATTCCCAAACCGAAACCCAAGAGTCCTGCACCGAGAAGTTTCTTCTTCAGTAAAAGCGTCCTTTTCGGTCTATTCAGGAGCACTCCCGCGCTTCCGTCTTCGTATTGTTGCGCATCGGGGTTGTTCAAGGGTGACAAGGAAGCATCGTGTTGTTCGGCCGACGAAGCATTCGCGGAAACAGCGAATGATACGAGGCAACAGCATGCAATGGCGATGATCGCAATGGTGATTGAACGCATCTGTCGAGGCAAACACGTTCACAGTATTATTACTAGACAGTGGATTTTATGCATTTATAATAATAATGCATTTTAATGCATTAATGATGCATTTATATTAACCCCTTGCACTCGGAGCTATTTTAACTCGAAAATGAAACATCTCTTCCGATCTAGAATAATTGCATTGTATGTATAATGATTTTTTTCATTTTATGGATATGAAATTGATATAATACCTCATACAATACTTAAATGTGTAGTAATTGATTAGATACCAACATATTTCATCATGTAAACAATATTGTGAATAATGGTACAGCAATTTTTAGTGGCGACTTTGAGTCACCGCTCGAGTGCTAAAGGATAATAATGCATTTTATGCATTTTGACAAAGATGAGTAGGTGTAATTTGAAACAGTAAAAACAAACAGTAGAAGAATAATGTATATAATAATATATAAGATATTAAGAAAATAAATTTCTATTTCACTCCAGTTTCTTGTAATTCGAGTAGAACATTTTTCTTTTTCGTGAAGATCTGCTGTCGAATTATTATATACGTTGCCGATTCCGCTAACTTGTCGGATGATCGTGTTGTTCGTTGTATGTTGGACGATCCGGTTGCTCCGTAATAATTACCTTGCCCTTATGTCTGTTGTCGAGCGACTTTGAGGTACGGTGAATGTTGGTTCTTGGTATGACGACTTTTCAACGGATCCGTTTGATTTTATACAAAGTCGCCTACCTTTGAATTGCAGCACTACCCTACCACCACCTTCCCCGACCGATCGTATTCGGGTTCCTTCCTTCGTATTCCTGGTCGAACGGCTGTCTTTAGCGATGAACCGCTCGTGACAAATTTACACGATTCGGACACAATTGCCATTGATCCGCTGTTACAGTCATCAAAGAAAGTAGTTCGCTTTTCGAAATGTTTCCTTCGAAATCGTTCGAAAGCGTAGGATACGGAAGCATATGATGGATAGGGTACGAAATATTATTGGAGATAATATTTTTATTATTTATTAGTAGACTGCGGATCTTTATGCATTTATGGCTTATGGAAATTTTCAAAGAAGACCAGAATAGAAAATTCGATAGAGTTTTCTACAATTTTTATTTGTTTTAGATCTATAAAGGTTGTTCCCATTAAAAATAGAATTTTATTTAATTGCGCTTTCTTAAAATTTGTCTACAAAAATGGAAAATGCATAAACATTCGCAGTCTATTTATTAGGTCTCGGGAATTCTTCTACTCCGTTTTATTACAGAGATGTCGATGGAATAATCTTCGGGGGTTAGCGAACCACGGTATTATTCGGACACTTTTCAAAGAACGATCACTTTTTTACTATCAGATCATACGACTTGGATTTTTTGAGAAGTTAGAACAATTAATTTACAATATGACGTGAAAAAAAATGTTGAAAACATTGCAATTGATCGGAATTACGAAGAAAATAATAAAAGTTGTTGTTACTACTCTTTTATGTGGGCCTATATTGAAAATTTAAACAATCCGTTTTGTAAATCTATGTCAATCTGTGTTCTCAAAAATTTTTTTCATATCTTGTAGTAAACTAATTGTTCTAACTTTTCAAAAAATATCCAAGTCGTATGATCTGATATTAAAAAAGTTATCGTCCTTTGAAAAGTGTCCGATTATTACTGTGCTTTTTTCTATTTAAATTCCTACCTGAATCTTTCTACCTAAATTGCAACAAACTGGAGCGGAATAGAAATTAATTTGATTTCCTGATATGTTTAATAGATTGAAAATAATATAAAAGTATTTCCAAATTCTCCTAATGTTGTTACTGTTTTAAATTACCTGCTAATTTTTGTTATAAATGCATAAAATCCGATGTCTAATAAGTTCAATAGAAATCAAGACTGTTCGACAACTGTATTCTCAACATTCAATACGGACGTACATACGAAATTGAAAAATCTTGAAAATTACACACGAGTCCGGCTTATTATTAAAACGGTGACAACGTAATCAATAGCTAATGATGAAATCGAATCGCAGCGGTTGGCCTCGCTTCGCGTCGCGTCGTGTCGTCCGTGCCGCGTCGTGTCGTGAATATGAATGAAATCCCAGTGAAACAACGAAAACGAAAACGAGATCGATGATCCACGTTCCAAATGAATGACGTTCGATGTGCTATGCAACCGTCTGGCCATGTCTGGAAACGGACGGATGTGTGCACTTCACAGGTATGTAGATAGTATAGGTGCGCATATGTCGTATATTGTACATACCCGAATGTATGTTAAGTAAACATTGAACTGCAAAGACTACCGAACCTTCGATGTCAATACACATACACTCCCGTCCATCACCGGACACTTACTTCAATAAAATTATCTTCAATAAAATGGTAATTAAAGAATACAATTATTTTGATTAGATGCAAAATTAAATATATACATATACTATTTGAAATTGGAAAACAATTACTCCACTTAAATTTGAAAAATTCGAAAATATAAGAATAATAATTAAAATTAGGAAATATAGGATATTTTTTGGTCAGATTTGATTTACATGTTCTCTACATTCGAAAAGATTAGTGAGTACTATATTTATTTCATAATATATAGACTGCGGATCTTTATGCATTTATATGGCTTCTGAAAATTTTCAAAAAAGGGTAGAATATAGAATTGGTCAGAATTTAATACAATTTTTATTTATTTCAGATCTGCGAAGGTTACTACCACTGGAAATAAGAGTCTATTCTATGCACTTTCTTAAAATTCGTCTACAACAAAAAATAATAAGCATCCAAATTTGAATAAGTGTCCGGACGCGAGTGTACCTTCATCCACGGAGCGATGCTCGTACGTATTACGTACGATTATGTACATTATTGTTCATAGGTAAATCGATCGTAGAAAAATAAGATCCGATAGTTTAAGAAACGGCGAACGAGGAAGCTTTCATATTGAAATCATATTGAATCTGTTTCGGGTCATTCCGTATTCACCGGCAGAAATCCGTCTCGCAATATTTTTGACTGTGTGACTGTGTGCCTTACCTTTCAACAATCCAGTTGCCCAATACCTGTCGCGGTGTCGGACTTATTCGAACGGAATTTTTACCGAACCCCGGGTCCCTTGTTGAAACTGATCGCCTCGCTTGTCATGCGTCATCGGTGAAATTCGTAGTTTACAAATCCTATTTAAACGACGGAAGACTGGCCTGGCCGATTTCTATTGGAAACTGTTAACGCGAACAGTTAACGCTAACATCGAGTTCTTGAAGAAAAGGGTGATAATTCAAAGCGAGTCTTTCAAATATTTTTAAAAATTGTCGATTTTATTAAATAGAATTATCTGCGGGTTCAATAAAATAAATCTTCTATCACCGTTCCTCCGATCGGTATCCGATTCTGCTGATCATCGACGCCATCTGCGAAGAAGTGGAATCAAACCTAGCTTCATTCTTTTCGAATTGTATTTGATTTTTACGTGTAGACACGTATAAACCACCTACCCGTAGTAGTGGTGGCTTACATATCCGGCCGAGTAACCATCTCCGTAACCACCTCCGTAACCACCTCCGTAACCGCCGCCGTAACCACCACCGTAGCTGGAAAAGAAGAGTTGAAAATATTCTACCTAAAGTAAACTGGATAATCGGAAAATGATTGATAAGACTCGATAGAAGTAAAGTGACATAAATCTTGATGAATTGTGATTCTGGGAACTAGAATAAGTTATTGCTCTTTTTTAAGTAAAAATAGAAAATGACGATAGAGGAAAAAATTACTTCCTATGACCTTGTTTTTTATGTGGATGCACCGATGCACCCCCTGGTATAACTGCACTTTAATCTTTAATGCAACCCAATTTACCAGAATCACTCTGTATAGTACCTATATATATTTTATTTATATTTATTTATTATTTATATGCATAAATATACTAACTATTTCGCCTTGTACAAGCCCGCGCCGACGACACCGGCGCCGATCAAAGCTTTAGCTCCGACCGCTGCACCGCCCAGTAAAAGCGCCTTCTTTCCTACAAGGGCAGCTCCTCCGAGTAGAGCGAGTTTACCCAATGGAGCCCTCTTGTTCCGAACAAGTTGCCCTTTGAGGTCGTCGTTCCGGAATTGTGGAACCACGAGGTCATCCTCGGGCGAAGTCAAAGGTGCCGCGTGGCTGTAGACCACCGACAAGACCACAATAACGAGCACCAGGAAATATGCCGATTTCATCTTTCTGAAGCAAACTAACAAAGTATTATTATTATTATTATTATTATTATACCATAACACAGCCGAAGAAACAGAAAGTACTACCGTGAAACCAAGAGAACAGACTTACTTTGACAGTAGCGATGCCTCTAACGAATCCACACCGTTCGAACGCTTCAAAGTGAAAGACTTTTATACAATACGGAAAGTCCAGAGTACATCCCTTCCATGATACATCTGCTTCTGAGATGAAAACCGGAATTCGCGGATCTTCTTCTGCGCAGCCTCTCGAGGTCGATCTTCGAGACTCGTTCCTTCCCACCGCATAGCAAAGCATAGCATCGTATCGCAGCTATAGTTGCTCCACCTTCGAATTTTTCATTCGGTAAACTAGCTCTTGTAAATACTTGTTCCTGTGTTCTCATCGACCATCTTCGGTTTGTCGATGAAAGCCGGTTGAAGAAGATATGAAGAACGGTATTATACATATCGCCGGCCTCGTATGAAAATTGCCTAAGTCCAAAAAGTAAACCTTACAGGAGGCGAAGAAACCGATTTAAAGCGAAACTATTTTGCTGTACACGGAGATGTTTTCAAACTACGTTTATATTTAGACATTAATTAAAGCAGTTAACAAAAAGAATTACCCTCAAACCGTAGAAATTGAAATACCTAACAAGGCGAAGCTGAAAACCTAATTTTCATCAAAAATGGACTTGGGCAGTTTCCATACGAGGCCGACGATATACATTATACGTATACTTTACCGGCTTACAGAAACAGAAGTGGAAAAAGAGTAGAGAAACAGTTTAGCGCTTGTTCACATCCATGAACTTTCACCGAATGTTTCTTGGAATGAACGACCTTGAAGACGTCACGAGTTTCAAGCGCGCGACCTTAGGTTACACGCGCATAAGTAGCGACGTTAATCAGCGTAGAACCGGCAAACTACTACTATTTTTTATATTTGTCTGGACTGAAAAGAATGTATAGGAACGGATGCCCTTCGTCCATGCGCGTTATACACACAAATGTTTACGAAACGGTACTAATAATAAATTAATAGGAAAAGACCGGATCCGCAAGGACATTAACCGCAAAGGCCGGACGTGAAGGCGACAAGCTGGAAACATGTGAAACTGAAACCGATAAAGATCGAAACAAATTTGAATCGTCGAGAAATGAATATGTATAATGTTGTAACGCGCGTTTATCCGCGTACGTGTGCCAGATACATCTACACGGGTAACCAACTAAAATAGCGTAATATTATTTCTCTTCCGAATCGGTAATTTCGAAACACGGAATGCCTCCCAAAAGAAAACGGAAAGGGCAACTGGTCAAGCCCGCAAATGCACGAGATTTGAAACAACAAGCATTGGCGCGGGAAATGAAAATTACTGCCGCGAACACGGAGCGGCATCGATCGTTTTGGCGAGAGACGTTCACGCGAATGGAAATGCCAGACATCGGAAGGAAGATCGAAATAGTTTGGTCGTCTTTGGAGCATGCTTTCGATTTTCAGGATTATAGGTACGCGTGAGATTCGTCTGGGAATGCTGGGACCGCGACCTAGCTCTTCCGCCGCTCTGGGCAAAAATGATTTTTGCAACCCTGGGGTGTTGTGCATGTTTGTTGAATAACAAAAACCTTTTTGCAAAAATTTAATACCCCCCAAAAAAACAGTGTCAAAATAAAATATATGTAAATGGTTGGGTGTCTGGAGTAGCGCAATTTTGAATTCGAACGTAAAAACCAGCTGAAAATGACATAGAAAGACTTTTTTACGGTTTGTTTTATTAAATGTTAAAGCAAAATAAGTTCCTAATTGCGCTTCTACAAAATTTAAAAAACCTGAAATAGGCCCTTCTTCCAGACACCCATTCATATAACATAAAATAAAATATATTTATATATTCTCTGTCTCTATCAATTGTGCCGCTCTGGACAATTGCCCTGCTTCCGCCCCCTAGTATACAGTAAAGTCGCGATCTAGCTCCCATCGCCTGATCCGAACGGTGACAGAGATCGTGTAGGGAAACAATTTTTTTATGACTGCGTCGATCACGCCGAAAGTACAAAGGATGCCGAACGTAGAAAAGGTTCTTGGCCCCAGGGATGCCCCCCAGTGGAAGGGGTAGGCGAAGGGGCAGTAATCGTGGAGATCCTCAGAGAGCTACATCGCGACTTTACTATAATATACATATATGTATGTGTATAAACATAAATTCTATACCGTACAGTATTAGCTTATTGTTGGATGCGTTGCAAGAGGCAGAAGATCAACGACGTAAAGCCAACGGTGTTCATGCGGATGTGATCGATCGATCGTTCGAAACGCACGAAGCACGCTTAAAGGCCGCCGACGCGTTTTTCCGACAACGCGTTGATACACTGTTCGTCGATAGAACTGATGAATTTGACGAGGCGCGTTCGAACCATAACAAGGATGAAACCAATATACGGAAAATCAATATCCTTGCAAATTATGAAATCGAGAATAGATTGAACGCTGCAAAAAGCACTGCGATGAGTAAGATATAATACATACGCATGCATATACTACATTGTATATGTACTCCCTATATACATATAATATTGTACCCTGTATCAATAATAGATATTGTATTATACAATATGCACGGGTAAGTATATATTTCTGCGTATGTATTCTATATACAACAGATAATATTGTTCCAAAGGTAAAGTGGACGCTTTCGTGGAGGATGGGAAAAACGAGAGAAGATTGATTACGGCACAACTTCAAAAACAGCTAGAAGATTTTTGGGATACACTTCGAAGCATATTCTCGGATTATTATACAAGTTTGTCCCGACATTTTAAGATATGATTATACCTTGTTTAGACTTATATCTACACGTCACATACGAGCAATACTTCGGCGACCAAACAGGTACGGATGAGCGACACAAATCGTACGAGATTATTCAAAGGAAGGACAAGTCTGATCGACAAGCGATAATCGAACAAGGTTTAAGAATCGCGTGTTTACTCGACGACATTGCCAAATTTCGTGGAAAGATCCACTTCTACAAGAAGAATGTTGCGAGCGAGTTACAAGACGCCCTGCAACAGTCTCGTTTCTTTCGCAACGTCTACCGACAGGCACATATTTGCTTCATATGTGGTGAATTTCCTATTCGACTTGTTAATTGCATATGTATAATAGATTGCCGGACCGGTCATTTATTTATTTATTGATGCCGTAAACCATGTTTGGTTTATATAGCATACATTAGTGTAACACTTTACAAATAATAATGAAGTATATATCGGTGATTTGTTACGTGTCGGTTTACCAGGTCGCAAAGAGGATAAACAAAGAGCGCTGACTATGTCTAAAGAATACAATGGTAGCGTGAAACAGTTGAAAGGCTTGACAAGGAAAGCCGAGCGTATTCTCACGTACATACAAATTTGTCGAAAGTACGAAACTCGAGAAGAAAAGATACTTCCACCGATCGTTGTCCATGACTCGGAAAAAGTGATATTACAGGACGAAGAATTACCGCTCGGCTTGGTTGAAAATTTTACTAGACTATTTTAGTACACCGATATTTTTTTCTTTCTTTATTTTCTTTGTTCTACTATATCTTCAGAAAATCGGAAAGAGGAATCATTCGTTCGCAACATTTTCTTCCAGGTCGCGAAAGACTTTGAAACTCTGGTTCGCTTTTGGCAACGTTTCGGACACACTCAGTTAATCGCTACTGAATTGAACAAGGAACGAAATCTGTTGGCCATGAAAGCTATGGAGTTACGAAAGAATCTAAAGCTCTTTTTAGCAGACACTTCCTATTCGACGCCGTCTACTCATCGCCAAATGCAATGGACGAAAACTGCTCGAATCGAAGAGCTACGCGTTCCGTAGACATTCGTCGTTTTGTAAAATCTTGATATCCCCAAATGCGTGTTGTTAAATCATTTCGGAAACAGTGGCACAGCATAGAAGAAGGATGATGGAGGAAGGAAGAAGAGAAAACGTCGAGAAAAATATTACAAAGTGTTTTCAAGAGGAATACTTGATGTATATTTTTATTACTTTGAAGCAAACCAATAGTTTACCAGATCGCGTATCGCGCATCGTTGGTAAATATGCGTTTCCTGCTTTTGTTACTCTATCGGTGTTCCACGACAAAATAGATTGTAGCTTCAAATATTTGCTCGCTGTAACAACATCATTACCGATAATTGTATGCGCATAAAGAATGCTTTTCTCTCGCGACAGTCGACGGAGAAAATGACAACAATCATATCTTCTGCACGTATTCGTGTGACGAACGTGCATATATCATATTATCATAGATTCGTTCGTATGCAACGAATCTCGACAAGATCTTAAAATCGAAAGAGTGAAAATTCGATCGAACAAAAAACCGAACACTTTCTCTAGGAGTTATTCAATCAAGCAACATCAGTCTTGTGTGTGTTCGTTTCTGCTTCTGGTTTTCTGTTTCAACGAGTGACTCGTTTTATCGATCTGGCGTAAATTTGTTCGATTCTGCACCTGTCTTTTTTTAACGTAATTTGTGTTTATGCGCTATACGCGATAGCATTTTATTGCCGGCGAGGAATGTTACGACACCAAGACCAAGTAGGTATCGTAGAGTGACAAACATGTTCAGTTGCAACCAAAATACTCCGAAAAGTAAAAAGATACCTGGAAAGAAATGGAGAACGATAAGTTAACGATATTTCGACTCGGACAGATTTCATTGTATCAAACTGTCGTGAACATTGGGCTACAAACACGATATAGATTATCGCATTTGCGAAAATTCCACAGTTTTCTCTACGCCCGAGAGAAAGGCAAATGAAACGAAAAAGTTGTAATTTGCCGAATGTAACGGGCATGATGGTTACGAAACGTGTATGTTTAGAGTCGTTACACATTATTCTCCCGGTAGATTTGGCGACTTGGTCGACGAGAGACTGAAAAGTTGGTGACCAAGTTCGACGATCAAGTCCAATGATGAATACAATAATATTTTATTTGATTCATTTATCTAAGCCTTTTCTCTTTCTTGTTCTGAAACTCCTTCGGTTGAACATATATTCACGGTTTCCTCTCATTCATTATCGTTACATGACGAATCCAAAATTGCCTTTCGAGAATCAGTCACGCAAAACAAGCCAAACATATTGTTTCTATGTCGAAAGCTCATTCACATTCTATGTACAATACAATACAATGCATACATATAGTGTAAGGTACGTATAGGTTTAACGTCTGGTCTGCCAAAAAGTTACCTGTTGTGCGAAGGCTCGCTTGATTAAATATATTTCTCGGTTGACGCGGAGGATACAGCCTGTTGCCGACGACTCATATACAATGTTTTCTACAACCCAGTAGTCGCCAACGACTGGGTAGACAGTGTGTAACGACTCTTGCGTACGTGTTAAGATAAAACGATATATACTCACTTCCCAAGCCAAGATGGAATGTTACCGCGCTCAAAGAAAGCGGGAAATTTGATATGTTTACTCCGAGTTTGGCCCACAGGATGAAAAGCAAGAGGACCGGTGCCAAACACAAGCCGGTGAATAGATTGGACACAAAAGCGGGTGGTCTTTTCTCGGGTTCACGGAACATATGCTGAAACGAACGAGATACCGACGCTCTATTAACACGAACAAAGATCCATACCGATTATTTTACAGGTCGTGTAAAACCGGATTCTACAGAAAGGTTGCGGTTTAGCGATTGTTCGCTGTTCGTCGAACGATAACATTCGATTTCGGAAAAGTTTTCTCAAAAATCGGACAAATGTAGTTTCGACGATATTATTTTCCAATGTTATAGAGGTGATAGAATCTCGAGTGTATTGCTATCACTAACGAGCATTGGTAGCGCGCGTTTCTTTCGAAAAATTTCTTTTTATTAAACGATGCAAGACTTTCAAATATCAGGGGGACGTTATATTACCTGTATTTCTGGTTTGGTCGCGTAGATGTTCGATTTATGCTTGTACGGAACAGTTTTGTCCACGCTCGAGGTCGAACTCGAGGACGAGGCCGAGGTCGAGGTCGAGCTAGAGCTCGAGCTCGAACTCGACGACACGGATGAAGTCGGGTCAGGAAACTTCAAGTTAACTGTTGCCACGGTCCACTGGAATGGATTTGTTAGTATGGCGTCTCCGACTATCAATTCCACGTTATAATCCCCACTTTGATGATCGAAGTTCACGCCTGCAGATCCGACAGGCTAAAACGGTTTAAAGATACGATCGACCATTTTCAACAAGTGCAATCATAAATATATGAAAAGTATTGAATGGCAGGAGCAAGTAGAAGTGACCAAGCGAAAATGTAATACCATATCAAATTTGTAAAGGTGCGACGTATCTGGTTCGGCGACAAAGATGATTTCACGGCCCACTTTGCCACCATCCTTTGATTCGATCGCCGAGGAGAGCCGTACAAAGGCTTGATGTGCGCGCATAGGTTTCTTATTAATACCATCTTTCAGCAAAAATCGCATAACCAACTTTTGCTGGGAATCAGCTTCTATCCTTTGCTTTAGCTTTTCCGGATAAACTACTCTGCAATTATCATGAAGATAACACTACATGCATACTATGCAGTGTGTATTGCGCGTATCGGATGGAGTTTGACGTTCTCACCGAAAAACACGACCGTCGACTAGATCTACCGTTACATTACCGTGTGAGCTTTGGCTGAGTCGTCTGATCGGCGTCACCGGTACCAATCTCCAAATGATCGACCACCACTTCGCAAAGAACTTTCACGGTAACGGTATTTGTCACTGGTCCCGCTGTGACGGATATTTTGTAGAATCCTCGTTCCGGTTTAGCTTCCATGAGATTCATCGTGAATAATGTTCTGAGAATCGTAAACATATAGTAAATATCGATGTATTGCTGTTTGAAGAGCTGTTTGAAAACTATAAAATAAACGTTGTCTGTCGGTTTTCTGAGTTTTTCTCGAGACTGTAATTCGAGAAACAAGATAGAATCGCGACAATTATTCTACCCCAAAGTATAGCCGACCTTGACAAACAAAACAAACCAAGGCGGTAAAGTTATGGGGAAAAATGAATAAATGCTAATTAATGCTCACTTGTCCGTCGGCGAAGGTTGTAAATTCTGATTACTCAGAACTACGGCATCGTCTCCGACTCGTGTCACTGTATTTGCAATCACTTTGGACATTCCGTTAACCGGGTTACCTAGAATGTCGCAAACTTTCACCGTGACCATAGGTTGTTGAGCAGAGATACTGACGCCTTCGCTGGCTAACGTTACACAGATTGGTTTGTCGAAATCGTTTCCTGCCAAAATTGTCAGCGCCGACAGTAGAGCCATCGCACCCTTCGGTGTCTGTACGGACCGACGGGACAGAAGGTAATTGGCCAGTTTAACAATCTGCTGAGACCTTAACGGTGGCTTTTTCTTCAGTGTATTGGAAAGTTTGAAAATACCGTTCACCAGGAAACCTGAAGGTTACATAAGAAATAATGCAATGTTTCTTTTTACCATAATTCTGTACAGTAATGTCTAGACTGCAGATTTTATAAATTTATGACAAAAATGGGTGGACGTAATTTAAAACAGTTAAAATGCTATTTAATTTAGTAAAATTAATAAAAATACAAATAAATTTCTATATGGTTTCAATGTCTTGTAATTGACGAAGAGAATCTTTATTTTGCATAAAGATTCGCAGTCTAGTAATGTCCGACTGTAAGTAATTTCTCCGTTTAGATATGAGCGTAACGCGTTTAATCTGTTACTCACCGGTACCATAAACGCCGCCTTCGAACTGCAAATATTTTCCATCTACCTCGTCGGCTTGAACGATAGCATCTTCGATATGTTCGAAAGCGAATGCACCATTTGCTTCGAGATGCGGCGCGATGTGGAAAGCACAACCTAAGCTGTTTTCGTGAAACGTCCAATAAACGAACATTAGATCTTGAACGTGTCATTTGTCCAATTGCAATGAAAGTATGCAACTTTGCGATAACGAAGGTTATATGATGCTACGATGTTAAAATATTAAGGAAATTGATCGTACTTCAACAAATTGTCATCCTTGCGCAACATACTTTGTACCGCTTTTGCAACCTTGTCCACGTCGTCACGCGATAATTTCTCAGACATCGCATTCAATCCGGATACAGCCGAATATAATTCCATCATGGTAGAACCATCCTTCCCTATTGTGCTCGTGAACATCTGTTTAAACTGAAGAATTTTTTCTTAACAAGCATGATCTGGATTTTGTTCCAGCATTTTCTATACGAAAATTTTAATTCAGAGAATATAATTTTCTTCATTAGAAAAGTACAGTAGAACGAAAGTTTAGAAACATCATTATAATGTATACGAGATGGCCAATCGACATATTCATTGATATTGATAGGTTTATATTTATACCTTTGCTAGTAGAGGTGCAGGAAGTTGGTCATAGAATCCACTAACTTTCGCGACGTATAAACCATAATAGGCCTCTTCTATCGTAACATTGTCCTTGCCCTTCAACAACTTTATTAAACGTTCGGAGAACTTCTAAAAATAGACAAACAAAGTGTTAAGAAGACGATACGAAATCTATTAAACCACTTATGGATATGCTTTTCAATCAGAAAGACTAATCAAAGCATCACGACTCATCAATTATTTTAATTTTTCATCAGGTTTAGCTATTTTTCAGCAATCAAAAAAACTGTTAACCCTTTTCACTCGGAGCTATTTTAACTCGGAAACTAAACATTTCTTCCGGCCTAGAATATTTCCATTATATTAATATTTTGAATAATGGTACAGCAATTTTTAGCAGTGCTTCTCTCTCAGAGTCACCATTCGAGTGCTAAGGGTTAAATCCTATAATTATTTCAGAAATTGATAAACCTTCTTACTTGTTGATTCGGCAAAGTTTCCCCAAGAAATTGGAAACCAACACCAGTATAATACAGAGTAGCTACATCATCGGATATTAAGCCCGATTCCAGGATTTTCTTCAAACGACTTTTATCAGCCGTTGTTAAATAAGCAGTTGTCGATGGCAATGCTCCGTTGGCTGACAAACATACTGTTATATGGGTAACCGTTATTAACAGCAGTAAACCTGAAACAACATAGAATTCTGAAGAAACATTGGAACGTTTCCTACGAATTGTTGCAAGGTACAACAGAGGATAGAAAGGTGTGTGAATCAGTACTTTCTATGTTGAGCATGCCGAACAAATATTCATTTTCAAACTTACATTCAGAGTTTTTATTAAATACAGAATTTTTAACGCGTCGAAGTCAAAAAAGGCGTGAATTGCAAGGCGTATCGTTTCGACCATGAAATAAATCGGCCGAAACAAGCATAAAGAAAATCGAATCAAGAACGAAAATAAAACATATTGTAGCACAACTCGGCAAGGAAATGCATAAATATTTGCTTCTGTATACGTTCGGAACTAAAAATATTGGAAGAAAACGTAACCGATTGATACTTACGAATATTCATTGTAGTTGGAAAGCCGCGTATGCCGGCTGCCACGTTGCTGTTCCGATCAAAATGGCTCTTTTCTCACTGCGTGTGTACTAAAAAATGAACGATTCTTCATCCCGGATGCGGAAGTGGTTGGCAGTGATACTAGTTATACTCCAGTTATACTCGTATACGGAGTATGCGCAAATAGAACAATAGTTTCGACAAGAGTTTCGTCAGAGATACCTCTCTGGTTTCGTCTCTGATTACATTCTATGGTCTGCATCAGGGGTGGTCAACCTGTGGCGTGTGCGCTAATCGTGGCGCATTGGATAATTACATAGACCAGTGGTTTCCAACCTTCATTAAATTAAAAAATTTTTTTTCACGCCTCCCTATCTTTCATTTTTTAAATATACACGTTTTAAATAATAAAAATTTTATTACAAGAAAGTGAAAACTACAAATTGATTTATTATTAAATAATTTTGGCATCTCCCCTGGCAATAGTCAATCCTCCCAGGTTGGAAACGAGAGACCTTCTTTGGCACACAAATCTTTTGCGCACAACGAGATGGCGCACGGACGATTGCACACAGCTCGATTGCGCATGATTGCGCACACGGTTCTTTTGCACACGGCAATATTGCACACACAACAAATGACGGATTGCGCACAGAAAGAATTCAAGTTGATGTTTACCATCGTGAGTTGTGCTGTGTGATTAGTTTATGGTTATACTTTCTGGTTATATTTTCTATGCATAATCTATCTGTAATATCAGAATTTGTCAGTGATGTTAGTTTTATAGGTGATTGTGTAAGATGCTTATTATGAAAAGTTGATAAAAATATGAGAAAATTTTACGGTCATTTATTTTCCATACAATCTATATTAGATGCGTTTATTGTGCTACTGACATTTTAAATATTATTTTGTAATTATGTATGAGTTAATATAAACATTGTAAAAGATATACTGATAACTGATTCTATAATTTTTAGATTACTATACACAATGTTAGTGCGTTTCTTACAATATTTGTTAAACGTGCACAAATAAAATATTGCGCACTGTAATGTGAGACACAGGTGTCTTAATTTTTGGGTATGCATACGGGTAAGCAGTTTATTTTTTCTTTTGGACAAATTTCCCAATGTTTATTATAATAATATTATACTTAATCCAAAATCGGAACAACATGGGTCTGTTTTACTCTGCCTAAACCTAACCAATATCCCCCTCGCCCGCTCTTATAAAAACAAAAATAACCTCCAAAATCCCGGTTTGCAACCGCTTCGCTTAAAACTATCGCCTTATCCTTCAGATGCTGTATTCCCACACACATGTATTTTACCAATATATTTAGAACAGTGAAAACTAGTGACACTAGTGAACTAGTGAAAACTAGAACACAATTGTTTTTACATACTATGTAATTGTGGTATTATTAATAAATGAAATATAAATATGTAAAATAAGCGACCAGTGGTCCAAACATGAATCTTGAGTCTAGGCCGACATAGGACTGCAACGGATTAATACATGCATTTTAAAAAGCCACTTAACATTCAGATACGTAATACTGTTTGCCGCTCACTGTATCATCTGTAACAATAAAATAAAATAAATCACATGTAGTATCTAGTTCATCCCATCTCAATCTTTTTTATAGTTGAAAATACTTATCTTAATTAATCTGATCGAATCCCAGCTTTCAAATTATGTATCCCTAATCGTCTTGAATCTGCTGCAACATAATTTCATTGCAACTATTTTACAGCTTCTTCAGTATATACATGCGTATATTGCGATCATTTAACAAATATTGTACTTAACCTATATAACTATCATCGTGGAACGAAATATTGTAATAACTGCACCAGCGTTATATATAGTTATCTAAAAATATAGAATCAGTTATCAGCATATCTTTTATAAATAATATCAACTGTTCATAATATACGCACCTCTTACACAATTATCTATAAAACTAACATCACTGACAAATTCTGATACAATAAACAGATTATGCATAGAAAATATAACCAGAAAGTATAACCATAAAGATCATAGCACAACTCACGATGGTAAACATCAACTTGAATTCTTTCTGTGCGCAATCCGTCATTTGTTGTTTGTGCAATATTGCCGTGTGCAAAAGAACCATGTGCGCAATAATGCTGTGTGCAAAAGAACCGTGTGCGCAATCGAGCTGTGTGCAAAAGAATTGTGCGCCATCGTACGTGTGCCAAAGAGCCATCCCCGTTGGAAACCGTTGACTTATATCAGACCCGGCATAGGTATAGTACGTATATAGGAAAACCGAGAGTGCAGCTCGGCAAAGATAACGTACCGCGTGACGTCACAAGATAAGTCTTAAGATAATTTCAAAATGGCTGAAACGTCAGACCGATGCCGACACTACGCCATTATACACCTGGACCATAACCTGAACAAGTTGGTTTGCTCCAGTTTGCTCAAATATAGTTTATAATTGATTATTTCATGATACAATGCCAAATTCTTTGAAATTACCCTGTTTATTCTTTCCGCGTACTGGGTAGATGGCGCACCCGCTGATCCCCCTCACGCCCCCATATAAGCCAAGCGTAGGTACTGTCGATGAGCATAGCTTATACATCTTTCGAGAATGTGACGTCACGCGGTATTTCATCTGAATTCATCTTTGCCGAGGGGAAAATTATCTGCGCCGGATCTATAGGTATTGTATATGGTCTAAGGTGAGCACTCTCATTTCCTCTCTGCTTATATTATATACATAGACCACATCAGAGAGGAAATCTCTGATCATATATATAGAGAAAGACCCGGATTCAGATAACATGCCGTGTTCCAAGATTACTTCATCTATATTGATCTATATATGATCTAAAGTTTCGACAAGAGTTTCATCTCTAATATATTCTATAGTCTACATGAAACAGAATTTGTGTATCATTGGTCTGAAACCCAAGAATTTATGTATCATTGGACGTTACTTGCAGTTACTTGTTGCAGAGAAGTGGATCAAAGTGTGTCATCTCTATTGTTCTGAAATAATATTTTAGTTGTTCGGTGCAATGTGTTATTGTTGTTAGTAGTTCTTCGTTAGAAATACCATATTTGTATTCATTGTATATACGCAAAACATAAATAAATGCGTGTGTACTCTATATGCGTGCACAATAAGCGTAGGTTAATTGATAGGTGTTAGGTACTGGTTAGATATTGGTTAGGTATTCAGAACAGTAGACAGTTTGAAGTTTGTACTATCACTGGATACTGAATGACTGTGTTGAATTAGAAATGGTATAGATACCGTAGCACACTGTAGCACAGGATGGAGAAGAAATTTATTAAGTAAATAAACTTAATAAAAGAAGGAAGCACACTTATGTAACATAAACTCAAAGATATGTGGTGGATTTAATAAAATCGATGGGAATATCTACGATGTAAAATGTTTAGCGAGAAAAGGAGGGGTCGGTTTTTGAAATTTTGATTCTTTGAAATATCTATTCTATTGGCAATCAACGGAGAAGCACATATATACGTATAACTTAATATAAAGGTATATGTAGGTAGTGTTACAGGATACTCCATATATAATTTGATAATGAAATTTTTTACAGCCGCTGGAATGTTAGTCTTCCTACGTAAGATCTGTATTTCAAAATATCATACTGAAACATATAATTCGTATTAAAGTGACCTACATATGCGTGTACATTGAAATTAACATTTGAGGTTGTCGAACGCAATGTAAAGATCGACACAACGAATCGAGTGTACTATATTACGGTTTCTAACAATTGAAAATATGTAGTTAATATTGATAATGTAACTGTAGAAGTGACGTTCGGTTATAAAGGCAACGGTCGATACATTCGTGCGACGATATAAAGGCATTATTAACGCGGTAGGCGCTAACAGTAACGATAAAGAAAATATATATTGTACTAATAATAATAATTAATGAAAACAACACGGATAACGCTGATAATGATACGATTACGCGTATACAGTGAATTGCTAATTATATATAATGTACGCATCTCACTCATTATTCGGAAACTTGTACAAAAATGAAATTTAATGACTTTTGATTCGTATAAAATGAGTTTTAACACTGTGTACGCCTACACATACATACATACATACATACATACATACATACATATATGTATACAAATAGAGTGTTTCGGCGGTAATTGAATAAAGACTTTGTTTTGAAAATACATATAATGAAGTATGAATCGTTAAGGGGATGGTTCTATTCCTTCAAACGCCTTCTACAGAAATATGCGTCCCTTAGTCAACTTCCACGTGCTCGTACGAATGTATTACGTTCGAGTTGCAGTTTTCATAGGATTCCGTGATACGAAGGTAGACTGTCGATTGACGATGATCGATAATTATTCGTCGCAACATTTCGGATCATGTATCTCGAGGCTCACTATCTTACGTATGCGTGTACAAGGAAGCAGGCGAACAGTCGTTGCCTTATCGTTGATAAAGCTCGAACGGTTTGATTCGGAAGGAAAATCAAGCAGGAGGACATCGGGGCTCATCGGAGGAGAGGGTAGCGTAAAATCTACGTGAACGATGCGACATTAGTAGTGGTGTACGTCTCATATATATATATATATATATATATATATATATACATATATATATATATCTGTAGATACATACAAAATCGTGTGTTAACCACGAAGCGCAGTGTAAATGATTAGGACGTACGAATACAAATATCAGAAGCGAATACGAAACAAGAATCGAAATTTATTGTTTGGTCTTTCGTCGATCAGAAATTCCGTTTAAGCTGAAGAAATAAACATTGTTCGTATTGTCGTCATAGTTGCAATGGCAGCGACTTGCGCGTCCAGGACTCGAAGATTCTACGCGTCCTTTGCACAAACGTTGAAAAGAATTTTTTCGTACGAGGACAAATAGTGGTTGATTACAGTCAACTCGGGGAATCGTTCGGGTGTTTGCTCGCGTGTCGCTAAACAGTAATGCAGCGCATTGTGGAAGTTCTCGTCGCTGAAAATCGATTTTCATATGGTTGACCAACAAATGAAAAAGTGAGCGTTCGATTGAAACTGGTCGTTCTCGGATCCTTACATCTAATTTATATATACATTGACGACATGAACGCGTGAGGTGCAAGCGCCACCGTCTTACATAATCTTCTTCTTTGTTAGCCTTTCAATTTAATTTGAACAATATATTACAGACTTTATGATGAGGCTATGTACACGTAGCGCGGTAGGCTCGACGTATGATATTAAAAGCGTTCGTTTGCGTCGCTTTGGTATTTACAAGTGACGTTTCTCGAGTCGTCGATAGAGCTTTCCTCTTGCGATGCACCAACCCGATTTTTGTATATCGGTATAACAGCATACGCAAAATACAAAGTTTGCTTTTCATTGCTTAATAGGAAGTATTTTGAAACGATACCGATGTCGATCATTCGAATTCTTTCAATTCCGGTGATCGATGGAAAACGGCGATGTCTATGCAATCAAGTCGGTGGTTGATTTTGCAATCCATCTTCGTGTACGGTGCTGCTGCTGTTGATGATATTGTACAAGCTTTCGAGTTTTCTTTTCTGCTGGAGGAAAGTTCTCGCGCATCCACTGGTGGAACTAATCGACCGAATCGGAGGGACCTTGACCCCAGCGTGACTTCATTCTGGACGCTTTACTCGAAGGGCAAGAAGAAACGACACTCTCTTCGCTCATTTTTCGTTTCACGCTCAGCACGATACCACTTTTCGGAACGAATTTAGAGCGGGATGATGGTGTCATTCTTGCAGCGTTAGTTTCTACGTTCGGTGGCGTGGATGGAAATGGTGGGAAATCCTCGTCTTCGAGGCCAGGAGGTTTCGGCTGTTCGGGAGCCAAATTGCGTTTGAAAGGTTCCGGGTAAGAGCTCTTGTACGCGGTTGATTCGCGAGTAGGGTCTCCGCCCGCGGTTAAACTAACCGAAAGGTTCGAGGACATTGGCATCATCGTCGGTGCAGGAGGTCCTATTATAGTTGGAAGAGTCGGAGTTGTGGATAAAACTGGTTGCGTGGTATGTTCGGTTGTCTGATTTCCTGAAACCGTTGAATTTGCGGTTGTGGTCGCACTTGCAGCGGCTGCGACAGCGGCTAATTCCTCCTCCGCTTTCTTAATTAAATCCAAGTCGCTCAAGGAACTTAGGGTACTCTTGTTTTCTTTCTCTCTCGAAACGGATTCTTTATGATTAGTCGTTTCGAGCGGAGATTTGTCTGAACTGGATTTATTCGATCCACCGACCGTGATTTTTGCGGGTGATGCCGAGGAATATTTTTCCGAGTTTTGATATATGGACGAGTTGACGGCAGTTAAAAATGTGGCGCTCGGTTTCGATGGTAGATACGGATCTACTTTGGAGTTTTCTTGCCGTTTCACGTTCGCTAGAATTTCTTGCAAATTTGGTGGTATCGTTATATTTGATACTTTGTCGAGAATCGGTTGTGCGAATTTTGATATACCAGGCGGCGGCGGTGTAAACGATCTTGTATCCGAAGGGCTGTAAGCTTCTTCGCCTTCGTCGCTAATCGGTGGATCCAGCCCTAAGCCCTGAAACGAATAAAAATAATAAACATTATTATTATTATCTGATCATGATTCGCAATTCCCGAGTTGAATGCAACGAGTCTAACAATAAACGACAGTAATATGATTGCAACCCTTACGCTCATGACTGAAGCGTTCTTCCCTTTAAGTCATCTTTTTCTTTTCGCGCTATAATGCATAAATGTATGTGTTTATATATACACATGTATATAGAAACGTACCTTGGCACACACATACAAATATGGATTATATACTTGTGCGCGTACGCGCCGTACAAATACTCTTATTATTTGCTTCTAAAAACATATGTGCACGTATATATACATGTATCTACAGATGTGTATACACTTAAATAGTGAGAGGGGGGAGAGAGGAGTAAAGGGAAAGAGTAAAATATTTGTAAATAGACGCGTTTGTGAGAATTGAAGAATAGCAGGGGTGCAAGTATCGGCCATTTTCCGTAATCAATAGAACACAACAACTGCCCGAATAGTTTCGGATACGCAATTCTTTTACCTTACCGTAAAGACAGAACTGCTCTGATGACATGTATAGTCCTACCATCGTGATTCGACTCGATCGAGCGAATCGGTACACTCAAAGAAAAAGAGAATCCTCGAGACAGGATAGGAATGGAGCTACCAACAGATTATTACTTCTTGTCTAGTTTTGCACGAGCTCGCGTTTCGATAAGGATGTTTGACGCTTATTTGACGAAGACGAAAATGTTATCCGCGTACAGTAAGTAACGCGATAACGTGATACATTAAAGAAATACGATTTGTTATATTTGTTAGACAGAGAAGAGAAAAAGGAAACTGTTGTTTCGTAACAAGTTTCGAAGCAAGAATCTAAAGCAGCTCGAGGATAGGAACTGGATACCATAGGTAAATCGAAATCAATTTTATTTACAACAGGGCAATAGGAAAAACAATAACAATCGATTTCGTAAAAAATAAATCTTGTTAAAATTCTCACCGGCAAAGTAGACGTTGATTCACCGAGAAACGACGAGCTAATGTTTTGTATTTGTTGCTTCTGTTCTTCGATTTGTCGATTTAGCTCCTCCATTTTTCGTTGAAGTTCGTTTGAATTTTTACTGGAAGAAATAATACCGTTATCGATCGTCGGCCCATCGATTCCAATCGATGGCAAAGCAGAGGCGGTTGCGCAAGTGGTCGAAGCGGTTCGCAATTCACGATCGGATTGCTCTTCGTCCATCTGACCGGGGCTGTAAGGCTCGTCGCCGTCGTCGTCGATCGGCGCTTTACCAGGCGAGGAGGTAAGATCGATCTTGGATGAGAGTTCCGGAACGATTTTGCATATAGCCGCAGTGTCGAGTATCGTGCTTCTCGACATCCCTATATGCGCCTTGTTTAAAGTGTCGAGAGTGGTTTGGGTGACGGTGTGTTGCTGTTGCTGCGGTTGTTGCTTCTCCTTTGCGGTGGCGATCGTGCTCTTCTGATAGATGCTACCTACCGTTACTGCAATGGGAGAAGAGGACGAGGCGGCAATCGTCGAGGTTGCTGTTGCCGTAATCATGACTGTACCCGCAATCGCCGTGCTCACGTTCGAACTGCATACTTTGTCTTTCGAAATGCCAATCAACGGTGGAGTGTAGCTTCGATCCGAATCTTTCTTCGGTATCTTGATCGGTACGGTTGACGAGGTGACGCCGACGAACCGCTTCCTCTTGTTACGAACGATAATTCCTAGCAAAAGGTGCGGCCTATGCTCTTCGAAACCGGGGCCGTTCAAGGGCAACAAAACCTGGGGTATCGTGCTTTGACTCGAAAACGGCATTATGTAGAAATCCTTGATGTTCTTCGAGACATTGCCAACTACCCCAAGTCGACTTCTGCTGTTCAGATAACTGTACAACGTTATGTAGGGAATCTTTTCTTCGTCGTTGGCAGCGGTAAGACGGATTACAAGGATTTCTTTCGAACCGGTCTTTTTCATTTTCGAGATATAGTCCCAAACGGTTTCATGACTGATTCTACCAACAACGTCCACCGTATCCGGCAAGTCGTCCATCAAATCTTTTGCGTGACCGCTAACCTCTTGCGCGGTAATGAAAAATTTAGCAACGTCCACCATGTTGACGAAACCTCTCCATACCGTTTGCCAAACCCCTTTCGACGCGTCTCTATCGGCGATGCTCGAAAGGGGTTCTTGTTCTCTGTCCCTGTCCAGATCGTCGTTGATGTCCGGGGTCTTTATCGTGACGGTTGAGGTCGGTTCTCTGTCCGATACGTCGGAGTCGTTCCCGTCGATCGTGTTAGTGGTGGCCTCGTCCTCTATGTGACGCCACAGGCGATCTTCAATCGATTTTTCGGTCGAAGATCCACCGGCCAGACCGATCGAATCCTCTTTCTTCTCCGTGTCCCTCTTCTTCTCGTCCTCTCGTTTATCGAGCTCCTTCGATTCACAGTATACGAATCCACTGGTACCGCTGCGACTCTTTAGATTATTATCGCAGCTGCCAAGGCCGCTACCGCCACCACCACCGACGCTGCTTCTATGTCGTTCTCCCCTTTCCCTCTCCTTATCTTTATCCTTCAGCTTGCTTCTCTCCTTGCTCCCTTTCTCCCGAACCTTTGTCTTGTCGCGATCTCTAGTCCTCGATCGATCACGATCTTTCTCCTTGTCGCGATCTCTTTCTTTCTCGCGTTTGCTCTCTTTCTCTCGTGATTTTCTTTCCTTGCTTTTCTCCCTGGTCTTGCTACGTTCTCTGTCGTCCTTACCGTGTTTGTGTCTGCCTCTGCTCGTACTTCTGTCGCGTTTGCCGACTCCTTTCGAACGACTGCCGTCTCTCTCTCGCCCCCGTCTCTCTTCCTTATCTTTCACCTTGTCCTTCTCCCGACTCCTCTCTTTCTCCTTCTCCTTCTCTTTCTCTTTCCGTCTTTTCTCGTCGAAACTCTTCGACTTTTTAGCATCTTCCTTCGCCCTTGACCGCTCCTCGTCGTTTATTCTTTCGATCTCTTTCTCCGAGTCGTCCACCGTTGATGTTATACTGTCCGCGCTATTCAATGCCGTAACAATATCTTGCACCGGAGTTTTCGGATCGACATGATCGATGCCACCGTCGTTCTCAATAATTTGTTCGCCTTTGTGTGTTTTCACGACGATAGACTTTGCTTGTGCCATCAAATCCAACTCGTTCTTTTTAATCATCTCCAATTGGTGCTTCGTCTCCTTTTCTCGCCATTCGGCCAACTCCTGGCTGGCCATTTCATCAGGACTTAGTCTTACCACCGCGTCAGGAGTTAACGACCTGTCGGCTATTTTTCGGAACAAAGTTAAGTTTTTCGTGTCTTTTATATTAAACACGAGACTTCTGTATTTGGCTTTGTACTTTGCTCCGGTATCTTTAAAATATTTGTACATCTCTAACTCGATGTTGAATGCTAGGTCGGCAATCTCGTCGTCGCTTAGCTTCAAATCCTCCGTTTCTTTTATACGACTCGATAATAACTCTGTCAACGTTTTTCTTATATTCAACCTAATTGGTTCGGTTTCAGGCTTTTTCAGTGGACTCGGTTTTATCTGTAACTTCGATTGGACGGCCAGTTGCTTCACCTCTTGCCTTTTCACAGGCGGTGTCTGTTTGGGCGTCGTTACGCTTTGCTGTTTCACCTGCACCGGAGTGCTGGATTTGATGGTTGTCGTTTTCAACACGAAAGGGCTTTTGTTCGACTGGGCGAGTACCGTTTGCTTCAACTGTATCGGTTTTGTGTTCGTCGTTTGGATTTGTTGTTGCTGTTGCCCTGCAGAAATTACCGTAAATTTTTTATTTCCTGTCGTTATTATCATTTGCTTCGAACCTGGTATTTTGGTATACGTCATTTTCGGAAGATTTGCTCCTTTTCCAGAAGTTAACAGCGTAGATTTCCCCTTAAACGATAATTTTTTGTTTATGTTATTTTGTTGGTAAGTTACTTTAGCGTATCATCAATGACAAAAGGTCAAAGAATTTTATAGTAAATTATAATATAGTATAGCATATGATAGCAATAATTTGAATACGTACTGTTTTAGCAGGCATTTGTTGCGTATGAATCGTTGCAATTGTTTTTCCTATTTGCAACGGACTGACATTATTCGTCCCTACTACCTCGAATGTAGGATTATCTTTTAACCATGTACGCAAGTTTGATCTTGTTGGTGCGTCGACACCTGAAATATTCACAATTTGTATAGAATCGATCAGATAAGGTGGAAACGATGATTAGTATACAATAGAAATGATTGTGTAAAACGATGAGTACCCGAGTGTCCATTATTTTACAAACGTGTCGCTCATTATTCTGAACGTTGTTCACTCACCGCTCAACACTTTTCCGGTTCTTCTTTCAAAAACGATCACCCTACTTTCAGATTTCGCCTTTGCAGAAACGTCCAACGGTTGCGGCCTTGTTCCCTTTGGGCTTGCCGTTGATCCCGTCGATGCTGGCTTGTCTTTGGTGAGAGTTTCTTGTGCGTGTGCGAGTATACAAGTGTCGGAACAATAAATGCTAGAATTCCTTGCTTCTTTTTTACAAACAACGCATTGCATGCTGCTGCTGCTGCTGTTGTCATTGCCGGTACTATTACCGTTGCCGGAATATTGGACGTCACTGTAATCGGAACTAGAAGGGATCGGGGTTGCGATTTCTCCAACAACCTGATTAACGGCTGCAAGATTCTTTAGAGCGATAGTGCTGTCTGTCGTAGTACTCGACAGAACGCGTTGCTTTCCAATTAGACCTGGCGTATTCGTGTTCGTTTTCGTTTTCAACTCTTCCTCCTTTTTCTTCGAACAATTTGGACAAACCCATTCTATTCCTTTCTCTTCCATTTGTTGACCTAGTACGAAATAAATATAAATAATTTTGCTAAACGTGTGCTGAAAGTTGCAAACTGGATTGTTTATTTTTCAATCTTACCCATAGCTTTACTAACGTGCACGCACTTTCCATGAAACCAATCTTCGCACACGTCGCAACAAATCATGAAACGATTGTTATGCGGTCGTTTGCATATACACCAGAGCCTGTCAGGATCGTCTTCCGAATCCGAATTATCCTCTTCTTCCTCTTCCTCTTCGTCCTCCTGTTCTTCCTCCGCCTCTTCTTCGTCTTCCTCAACCGTTCCAATTTGCTTTTGTAACTCATCCTCCTCTTCCTCTTCGTCACCAGCAATCTGATCCATCTCTTCCTCCTCAACTACCTCTTCGTCATCTTCTTCCATTAGATCTTCGTTTACAATCTCTTCATCTTGATCTATAATGTTCGTGGGTGTTTCGTTTTTCAGAATTTGCAATGATCTTTGCGGTACCGTTTGCAAACTGTAAATATTGCAAACGTATATGTATATATAGATATATATATGTATGTATAGTATATATATATATATATGTGTATATACATGCGTGTATACACGTCGGACGGAACATTTTTAATCGATTCATCTATACTAAACATTGCACGCGTACGATAGTTGCCCATCCAATTGGTTAGCAAGGTCGAACACTTACCTAAACTTTTCTGCCGATTTCACTGATTCTAGCAGCTTTTGAGCAGGTTCGACTTTAGCTTGCAACCGTTTGCTTCTAGTGGCTGGCGCCTCGATAGGAGGTAACGTGATTACTCGGCCTCCGCGAATTATTTGAATTGGCTCCTTCTCGTCTTTTGTTGATTTCTTCACCGATTCTCGAGTCGCGCTAGCCATTGTTGTAGTTACCATGGCTGCAGTACCCGGTGTGCTTGTCACCGCCGCTGTCGTCAGAGTATCTAAAGGTTTCACTGTTTCTTGATCGGATGCGAGCAACGACGGTACAAGCGTACTATTCGCTGGTAACGATTCGGACGTTACGCCTCCCCCTTGTTCGACGAGCGCACCAGCCTACAGTATTGTTATCAAGAAGAAAAGAAAGAGATCGAAATTAAAACTTTTCAACTAGAAAATAGTCAAAATGAATACAATGTTTCGAAAAATTGAAATATTCAAGTACATGTTCGCCCAAATCGACTCCAAGTTCTTCTTGCAACATGAGTGCCTCTGCAAGTAAGTCCTCTTCGTGTTGACTGGCTTCCATCTCTAATGTAGCTAGTAAATGTTCCCCTCCTGCTATGCTACCTGTAAAATGTTGAGAAATGGATGCGCATAGACAATGGCTTGTTTTCAAGAATTCTGTTTCGAAATCTACCTGAATCCAAAGGAGTCTGCAACTCTTCTGACCCATTAGTCTTCAACTCCGATTTCGATTCGTTCTCGTTGCTTTCTATCAGAGAATCACGATTTTCCTGTTTTTCCAAGGGCGGATGAGATTCTGAATGCGTTATTCGCTCGACTGGCGTAGAAACGACGAGACCTTTTGACACGGTATTGAGCGAATGATTAAATGATCTGTAGAATCGTCGCAAGAATATGTATATAGTATATGGATGTGAAAAGATAAAGCAAACCTGTACGATTGGATGTGGGGGATGAGGACGACGACGACGACGACGACGACGACGACGACGACGACGATGAAGACGTCGACGCAGTTGCCGGAACTGATGCCGGAGTCACAGATGTAAACGAATTAGCAATTTCTGTGGTGGTAGTATTTGTGACTGGCGTTACAGAAATTAATGACGTTACTACGTTCTCCTGAATTTTCGCATCGCCGTTCGTACCGACTCGACGAATAATATCGGGCGTCGAGAAAAGCGCAGGGCCTAGACTGTCCACCATATATGCCGGTGACTTCCGGCTTTCTTTCTTTGGATGTTTTTTCGAACCTGGAACGAAATCTTTAATCGAAAATATTGAAGTATATAGACTTGAAGCAACTAGTATACTACACGGTCTTATCAACTAACCGTCCAAAATTTTGGACTCTACAGCTTTTCCAGATTCAATCTCAGTTTTTCCGATCATCTCGAAACTATCGGACTTCCTTTTCTCCTTTTTCACGTCGCATGACTTTGCTTTCGAGATATTAACAGGCGTAGATACTTTTATTGCCTGTTGTGGTGGTTGTTGTTGTTGTGGCGACTGCTGTTGTGGTTGCTGCTGTGTATGCGGCGTTTGACTCTGACTCAAGATCAATTGCTGTGTAGAAGAAACTTGTGGCACTGTACCCTTGATCTGACTGACCGGTACGCTCGAAGTTATAGCTTTAGCGGTTATGGGCACTTGAACCAATTTTCCATCTTTAGTTGCAATAATTTTGGTTCCTGCTTGGCCCACAAATTTTCCTTTGTGAAATACTAATTGTTTCTTCGCATCCATACTCTTCAGGTCGTTCGACTTGACGAGTACTTGTTTCTGCACAAAAGTCACTTTTTGATTGTTCTTTCCTTGACCTGGTTTTGTAAGAATCATATCGCCTTTAATCATATTGGCACTGATCAAATTGGCTTTCACTTGATTCGTAGTTTGTAATGGTTTTTCGAATGGTAACGAGGTGTTCTCGTTCGCAGTAACTGTAGATGATTCGACACGTGGCGATTCTTCTTTTTTCCTACCAATTGTAGTTTTAAACTGTCTTTTACCTCTAACAAGAGGAAATCCTAACAAACAGAAAAAAAGTCTCGATATACGAAAGGAATTCTTAAATTGTATTAATACTGTATTATTGTTGTGCTGTTATCTTACCAGATCTTTCGTCTTTCTCCGGGCTCTTCATGGCATTTACCGCTGCAGCCATTTCCATGTCCAACCTACGGACTTGCTCTATATCCATTTGTTTATTCGAGCCTCTCCTACGAGTAGCCGCCATACTACCACCTCTGGTAGTAAGACCTTTTCTACCTCCCCTAGCTCTGATGCCGCCTCTTCTGGGACCACGAGGTCCAAAATCAGAATCGTTGTCCGATGGAGGTTCCGAATCCGACGATTCAATGGACGACGATGTGGCTTCTTCCTCCTCCTCGTCGTTCGACCTCCCCTGCTCTGATAAAGCAAACAAAATGATCGGTCATCGATTGAAATCGAATGTACAACGCGTTTTCGATTTGAAATAATATCGCTGGTAAACAGATCACATAATTACGTCTTCCTATTCCTTGATGCAATGCCCCTGTTAAATTTCTAGTCGACGAATGTCCAATAGACTTCGGTGTACTTGTTATACTCGGAGACGGTCTTGCGTTGTTGCTCGTCGCAACAGAAGTCGGTTGAATATTCTTCCGTGGACGACCTACAGGTTTACTCTGAAAAAGGTACCGATCGAATATCATATTACCAATGAGAAACAACTCTTACATTCATATCTTATGCTTTACAGGATACTCACAGTTTTCACGATACCCTTTGCCTTTGTTGTTGCTGTCGCTATCGCTGTGGCTGTCACTGCCCCTTCTCCATCGACAATGGATGACATTGCATTTGATGTTCCCTGACTAGGAGAAAGTTGATGCTCGTATTGTAAATTATCGCCAGGCGTTGGCGATTCGGTAGTAGGTAAAGGATCTCGTGGTTTTGGATCGGAAGGCGATAATCTACTTGTATAGCAATGATCCAGTTCAACACTATACCGTATCGAGTTTTGTTGCTCTTCTACTGTTAGCATATCTATAAAATACAATAGATAAAATACATACTAATAGATACACAAGAGTAATGCTTACCGAGCATTGCCGTGACATTCTCTCCAAGAATTTGTTTCGCTTCTTCGCTCTGTAGAGCTGTCTCCAATCTTTCTAGTTGTTCAGAATCCATCTCCATGAAAGGGTCGACCAAGCTAGTCGCATCGGTAGTAACACCACCAGAATTTACGTTAGTGGTAGTAAAAGTTGGAGGATCTACGGTTAGAGTTATATCGCCGTTTTCTGTGTCAGTCTCGGCTTGCCCAAGTCTAACCACACTAACGTTAGCATTGGATTGATTCGCTGCAAATACATGCGATCGTGTAATGCTTGGAATCATTGAAAATATAAATCAAATAAGAAATTAAACTTACCAATTAAACTTTGTAATGTTTCTTGATCGACAGATATTGTACCATCGTCATTGACAACTATGATCAAAGTGTCATCTTTTTTGTCCGATCCACTTTCCTGTGGCTCGATAACGTACGAACTGGACATTTTTCTTAAGCTAAACAAATATAATAGTACAAGTTTTCAAACAAGAAGGTAGAGAGAAGAACAAGTATCCGTACCTAAATCCCAAAAACAATTATGTCTGCAAGGAGAAAATTCTATAAATTCCCCGAGAGATAGAAAATCATTCCTCATGGACATGATAACCCCATACGAGTATAGGAAAATGGTAAATACTCTAGGTAATTAACAAAACATTTAGTTATGTGAAAAATATGGTTATAGTACAATAAAAAACAACTAGAACTGTACGCATCAAGTTTTGCTCCAACTAGTTTTCAAGAAAACTAGAAACGTGATAAAACAACGAAACGCAAAAACGTGTTGCATCCAATTGTGTAGTTCACGTTTATCGCAGTATTACTTATTGTGTAGGTATAGGATCGTGAAGACGTTAACGATCGTAAATACTATGCGAGTTGTTAAAGATGCATGGTTACATTAATGTCGGTCGATAGTAAGATGATTAAGTACACAACACTTCTCGCGTAGCACACTTTGTGAGAAACATAACGATCACGGTCAAGTAAACAGTACCGCCAAGAAGAGAAAAGTCGCCATTTTGTTTGACTCAGCCAAGTAATGTTTCCCGAAAGTTTTCGCTCACCCGTCGTTGTTTCCGTTGTTAGAAAGCTACTCGTATGGAACTGTATTCTTATAAAACTTGTTCCGCGGAATCTTCATGAAAACGACATATATCGCGAAAGAGGTAAATTTTCTTTAAGGATGCATCATGTAACGAATGCACTTGTTCCTTTGTGCACACACTGAGACGCTGCGCGAACTCGTTGCGCAACAGCAAGAAGAACCAGCAAAGCGATAGGCGCTGCAACGCGCTAAACCACTGAACGTAGGATGTTGTGTCTGTGTGTTGTGTTGTGTCGGGCCCAGTTGTAAATTATAACCGGCACGGTGATAAGCGTTATGGAGAATTATTGTAAATTATTGAAAATTCCATTCGATTCTTTTCGATATTTTATTGTATGTATCATGTATCTACTCTAACAATAAGTGTAATAGTAACATTCGTATTAATATTATTGCCAATGGATTAAATAAACCTGCGATCATTTCAATATTTTCCTCAATAGTTTATGACAAAAATGAGTAAGTGTAATTCAAAACGGGAAACAGATTAAAAGAGTTTAACAATGCCGATATACTATTTTTGACATATAAAAATCATTAATGAAGAAAATAAATTTTTACTTAGCGCCTACATGTATAGCTTGCACAATTGATGTATAAAAATTTTATTTCGCATAAAGATCCGCAGTCTATTTATTAATAATATTCTACTCTATATGGATTTTTACTGCGAATCGAATATCTTGTTTGATATTCGAATATATATATTAATCAAATATATATATATATATATTATACTTTTTATACTCGATTATAACAGAGAGGAAATGAGAGTGCTCACGCCTATCTCTGAACTTGACTCCACTGCTTGGCACGCTCACGCTTAGCACGGAACAGCTCCTATACCGGCGGTAGAGCCCACTTTTATCACGTAACAGAGAGCACACCAGTTTTAGCATGAAACAGAACAACTAAGCGTCCGCTCTACCCAGCTCTCTACCGCCGGTCTAGGAGCTGATCCAGGCTAGGATTTTGTGTGGGGGCAGCACTATATCGGGCACGGTCAAAACCTGGCCGTGAGCACTCTCATTTCCTCTCTGATTATGATAACGAGTTAATTAATTATATATATATACCATGCACGTATGTGTTTACAAACTGTGTACGCAAAAAATTTCTTTCTTTTAATTGCTGATGTCTTTAAATCTTTTTAATATGCCCACTACTTTAAATTGTGCTTACCCATTTTTGTCATAAAATCCGCAATCTATTTATAACATTGTGTTGAGATTATCGTGCATCAACGATACAATTGGAAGCAATATATGTAAAGAACAGAATAACGAATGTAAGCGCGCAATAATTACGTACATAGATATACATATATAGATCATCAGAATTTACTCTCTGAGATCATATACCGCGCGATGCGCAATGTTCCTATATGTGTATTTACTAGGGATGTTCGATTCTCCCAAAAGATCGAGGTCTGGGGTATCGATTCGAAAGATCGATATTTTCGGCGAGAAAATCGATTTTCTGAAGAATCAAACCGGAATCGAACATCCCTGCTAAATATAAGCATCTTACAAATTACAAAACATATAGCAGAACATGGTTAGGATTTATGATTTCCGATCCGTTTTGAGAAGAATAAGAAAAATAGCTGATACAAGTTGAGCACAAATGGAAAACCTTGAAGACTTAGTCGTTAACGAAAGTGAAAATGCAACAAAGTCAAAAATTCCGAAAAGAGGGATCGTATATTTATCTAGCATACCAAAGTACATGAATATCACAAAACTCCGAGAATTGCTTTCGGTGCATGGTGAAATTGGAAGGGTATACTTACAATTAGCAGAGAACGGTTAGTCATTTGCATCAAATGTGATACTATAAGACGCATTTGAGTTTGTGTCTACATTGATTTATGATGATTATGATTCTCTTAATAGATATTTTTAGTTGTTACAGAGCATAAATTGTGTACCTGGAATACAAAGAATGTAACTTTTTCATTACAGAATTAGAACGAAACAGTAAAGCAAAGAAGCGTAAGAAAGTTTGCGCAAAATCTTTCACTGAAGGTTGGGTCGAATTTAAAAGAAAAAGCGTTGCCAAGTATATTGCGTCGGTGTTGAATAATAAGCAAATCTCCACTAGGAAAAAGAGTAAATTTTATGACGTCAGTTGGAATATAAAATATCTGCCAAGGTAATGAATTACAATGTAGTTGTAGATTTTAGAAATGGTTTGGCGACATGAAGCATTCCAGCTCATTTTTTTTATTAGGTTCAAATGGATTCACTTGAGTGAACGTTTGGCTTATGAACGAGCAGTACGAAAACAAAGATTACGAACTGAGATTGCACAGGCCAAGCGAGAAGCTAACTTCTTCTCTCAGAATGTTGACAGAAGTAAAAAGCTGCGGCGGAAACAGCTACAAGGCGAAAATAGTACGTTTATACCACCTACGATAAAACAAAGAGACACGGATGCTGAAATCAGGAGTAGAAAAGAGAATGATACAACAACGGATAGGACAGGATTCTTGAAATCATTGTTCGGATAACGAATTAAGATGTTTGTTTCCCATTTTATTTCGTTTTTCTTTTGTATGCGATAGAATAAAAAATAAAGTGTATTGCATTTGTAGAGAATAACTGCCGATACATCTAGCCCTTTACGTGTAAAACAGAAACAAGAATGCCGATGTAATAACAGTTCTGGGAAATTTGATCGGACCGTTCAATAAAGGTACAGTTTTGTTTTCCAATGCACAGAAATTTGTTTTACAATGATATATCATATATTCGAGCGAAGAAGCGGAGATCGAAGGTTCCATGTACCTTCGATAATTTGGTCGTGTTGCGTTAGATTTCCCAACATTTTTGGATCTGAAAGAGAAATAATTATTAGCTAAGAAATTCAGTTTGTATCAGCTTGAGTTTGTATGATGCAAATGACCAACTGGAGACGGTTTAATGTATAACAATAGGATGTATAGCGACGATGAGATTGTACCAGCGGTTCGTAAGTAATTGTCCAAAGGTTCTTTGAAAACACTGGTTGGTATGGCCATGCATAGTCGAGGATAGGTAGTCGCATCATTCGTGGAAACGGTATTACAAACAATCATTCCCAGCATTTCGAGATTGGACGGTCGAATAATAGGTCCTCCGCTGACTCCACTTTGGGCACAACAATTCGTTTGCAGCATACACTCCGATGATTTCGATATAATTCCGTTGCTGATAGTAGCTCTACCCTCCAAACAAAACGGAAATCCTATTGAAAGTATTGGTTCCCCTGTGATAAAGAATTTCTTCTTTGATTTCTATAGACTGTATAGATAAATATCATAGTAAAGTGTGCGAAGGTAAACGCGATACACGTGCAGACGTAAAGTACGTGCGTGTATACGTAATAGTACGTATGAGCATGATACTATAATAGTAGGGGTAAGCGAAGAAAGAGAGGAGAAGCGTGGAAAAGTGAAATTCGTTGGGGTATTTTAGACTGTAGAAAGGAGATCGAATCTATGATTTTCAACGTTCTATTCCCGACAAGCATCTGTTTGCTTGTTCGAAGCGTGCAATAGAATCCCGTTGATTCGGTTAGCATTCTCCTTTCTAATTTATAGTCGTGTACAATAGGGGCTGATTAGGGACTCTATTGAAAATAGCCCGAAAGACGAGCGAAGAAGCGCGAGCAGGGAAGGGTCTGAAAGATGAGAGGAGGAGAGGGAGAGAAGGAGAAAGGAAGGATGGCTGTAGGGGATGATGGAGATCGTGTCATCCGTTCGCGGCATTCAACGCTGACGAAACGTCGATTCCACCCCCGACGATCAATTGGCCCAATTTAGACATAGTTATTTTTCCTACTGTCGACGAAAGAAGGTCAGTGCTGTCCCTTGCAACGCTTGGCGCCTCGGAGTCGCCTCGCGCGCGTTGATCTCCCTATGCTCTTAATTCTTATTGTCGTTACCGTTAACCAACCGGAATAACCTCCAGCAGTGTAGGTGTGTTACAAAAGAGGATCAGGAGGTCCTGTCTCTCTATAGAACCGAACGGATAACCGTTAATTCGAATGATTATCGCGATAGGCCGAGTGACTCGTTTTTTTCCATTGTGTCACGAAAATATCTTGTTCGGGTCGATCGTCTTAGCCTGCTCCATCATTAAAAATAAGCGAAAGAAACGAGAGGAACCAACGCGGATGAACAGCAACGAGAATGAGATTGTTGCCGCGTGTCTCTCTCCTTTTCTTTCTCTGATCTTCTTGCGCTCTCTCTCTCTCTCTCTCTCTTTCTCACCGTTCACGGCCGGTCTGTCCGCTAGTTTGATCGCTTTCATCGAAGTCTCCGTGTACTTGAGATCTATCTTCAACACAGCGATATCATAGGGTTTATTGCCCGGTGTTTTGTAAATCAACTTCGCTCGAGCTGTCCATTCGGATTTATCGGCTCGCGATGCGATATACGATACCAGCTCAATCTTCCTTTCCGGTGCCTGAAAACGGAGAAAAAAGAAAAGAAACTTGTTGCTATAAAACTTCCCCTTCAGGGGTAGGGACCCCGAACGAACAATAAGCGTTGACGAATACGAAACCAATGAAAACGCTTGTTTTTCTGAAAACAAGCGGTATATTACACGCGAAAATATACTAAGAACAACAAGTGGAAAGTGGAATAAATGCATACTGTTGCGACAACATGCGCGCACGTGATAAACGTTCCCGTTTGAGCGTCCAATAAAATGCCAGTACCCCAATTCGGTCCGCACCTTACAATCGCGACGCTTCGTTCGAGGATACCTAACGGACAGAAGGAAAACAATCGATTATTTTAAGAAACAAAATATTGGCAACCGATCTGTGCGTGTCGTACCGTAACCGTAACTGTAACCGTAACCATAACCCGAACCATAACCGTAACCGTAACCGTAACCGTAATCGTAACCGTAACCGTAATTGTAATCGTAACCATATCGTTACGTGTCACCCGATCATTCATGATCGACGAGTGAAAGAAGTAAAGAAACACACGGGAAACGCGGAAAAGCATTTACGTACCGATTTTGTCGTTACGGTCCCTTCGTCGAGTGAAAGGAAGAACAAGAGAGGTCAAGCAGAGAGATTCGTTTCGTCTGACCCGAGTTTGAAGGACTTGGTTCAGCGACGGTAGCAAATTTATCGCGAACGTGTAGTCTATCCGTTCTCCATGCAACCAACACGATGATGCGATCACCATACCGCAGACAGTTTTACGAGCACTTGATTGGAATACGGTTGAATATCGTCAGAAAAACGAACAAAAAGATTAACCTACAGCTGTATCGCATTATACGTGGCATAGATGATACTCTTATATTATGCATATTATGTTATATTATACAGGGTGTCCCAGTATTGATGGTATAGCTATGGAGGGGATGATTCTACATGAGAAAACAAGTCGAGAAAGAGTCTTTGTTTTCGAGGAAATCGATTTTGGAGATCCGTCAAGTTTGCGTGTCTAGTATTTGTAAGAAGTAGAATCAGTGGGCCATGATCAGACGTCAGACGATTCCTATTCAATAACCCGCGTATTCGCCGAATTTTCAAACTAAAAAAATTCATTCCATATTTTCGACTTATTTTCACGCAGTAGAATATTACTCTATAATGTAAAAGTGAACGATAAATAAGAGACAGAGGACTCGTATGTGCTTACCGATTATCGGCCAAGTATACAGGAGCACCTTGGCATCCTGGGAAAACAGCCGCGTCTATCACCATCAGGCACTCTTTGGTTCCTAATAAATTACCGACGATTCCACGAGCCATTGTATCCGAAAAAAATGGATTACCGAAAGGCGTCGAGAAGATTTCAACTGTGGATCCTTTCGCTGGTCTTCCTGTTGCGGATTGCTTCGCTAGCTCGAGTAAAATATCTCGGACTTTTCCTCCGTTTTCCAGTGATTCCAGTCTAATCTCTCCTTTCTGTCCGTGTCCCGTTAACTCGGATTCCAATTGTTGATTAGCCGCCCTTTCGGTTGACTTCACTGTGTCGCATGCGATTAGTAACAAGACCGGTAAGAAAATGCGATCGAATCTTTGGTTGTTTTGGAAATTCCAATTTCTTAACAAGCTCTCCACGGTGCCGCTTAAAAGCGGACATTTCCAAATAGCTAGCGGTTTTCCCGACTCTATCCTCGAGCCAGGATTACGGTGTATCAGAAATGTTACGTCGTCGAAAAGTTTTCCGTGCGCGTGCGGTTCGAGCAATATTACCTCTCCAGGATGCAATGCGTCGACAAAGTCGAGAAGTTTACGAGATCGTTGCGCTTTGTCCGACAATATGGAACCGTGAGCAAGTATCCAATGGTTTGCAATCGAAATACCCGAATAGCCCTGCGAGGGAACTATTGCGTCCATCATCGTACTCGGATACGATATGAAGACGCTGCCTGGCGCATTCATCGCGAGCGCGAGTACCGATCCGTTAGATTCCCTAAAGTACCTGCAAAAGAATGAACAGAATCAAACGAACGACCACGGTGGGCACCAGATTCAGAATATTCCACACTGTGCCGGACTGTACCGGTAGTCGTTGCGCCAGCAAACTCGAAATTCGACGAAATTTCAAGAGATTATACGAACGAGTATCGAAAACGCAAAGCGAAGAAGCACGATAATTGAAAAGAGTTCAGAGTACTCGATCCCCATCGCTTGCACACGTGACGTATATCATTTACGTGCATACAGCGGAGCTGTTCGGTCTCGCAACCGCCCCTCCCCCCCCTCCAATTTCAAGAAAATGCGACGACACGTGTATTCGAGGGAAATTTTCTGTCTTACACGTGTATCTTAAAATTATCGTTCATCAACCATACTTTCTTTTTCATTTGACGCCCACATTTCTACTGCTCCCCTCGGTCGTCGGTTCTCAATGCGATATATTATACCTCGCACGATCGCCTATATTGCGGCGAAACGAATGAAAGGATCGAAAATTGGAAAATTGGAAAGAGGAGCGGATCGAAGCGGAATCAAAATCAAGGTGGAAACGAAAGGGTAAACAGAAATAAAAGATGAGAGGATGAAGAAAAAGGAGACGGGGAGATCAGGATTGAAAAAGAAGAAGAGTAGGAAAGGAAAAGAAAGAAAGAGAGAGAGAGAGAGAGAGAGAGAGAGAGAGGGAGGGAGAAAGGAAGGAATAAGTGACAGGGAAAGGGGAGAAAAAGTTGACGATGAACGGTACGTCAGTTAGTAGTTATCCGCAAAGAAGAAGATTGCCAGCTCTATTTCTGTGCGTTCGCAATTAGGTGGGAAGCTGATGGCACCGTGCGAGAAAGGTAAAGGCGACTCGAAGCAGGGAAGAGGGACAGAGAGAAACCGGGGGGGGGGGGCAGCGATAACACGGCGATTCTCTGGGCAACTCGAAGGGGTAGTGCAGAAAGGGGTTCTCCCTGAAAGAGAAGGACGCGCGCACGGAACACCCGCCGTGAGGTGTATATTAGACGCGGAACGCCGCGACGCCCGGATCAGAAGGATTCTGTTCGTGGTATCGTTGCTGCCATTCAAGGAAGAGAATCATATCAAGGTATGCTTTACGAAATACCCGATAGCCTTTTAGGATCTCTCGTAGATTCTCTGATCTCGATTAGCCTGAAAGTTTCTCCGTTTCGAAAAGATTTTCACCGTAGAATCGCCGTCGCCCATCATTGTCTTTGAGGTCCGGATTCGTCCTCGGTGTTCAGTGTCGAATGTCGAGTGTGTCGAGTGTCGAGTGTCGTGCGTCCGAGGGTCGAGTGTCGCGTGTCGCGTGTCGCGTGCGTGACTAGAGAATCAAGCGCGGGGATATCGAATCAACTGGAGCGGGCAAACACGTAGATTCATTCCGATTTCGTCGTTCCGCTTTTGCCAAAACCTTTCTCCCACAGCGAAACTTCTCATTCCGCTCTGGATTAGTTTCCATTTGAAATGTTCCTCTCGGGATTTGCTCTTTCGCATTTGCATCCACAGCCACCCGTACGAACCACTCTCTTTGGCAAGACGGGGACAAGGAAAGAGGGAGAGAGCTGTCGGTCTACCAGCGCAGCGTGTCTACGTGCACGTGGCACGCTCAAATTCTCGAATCGATCACGAGCATCTCGCCCGCATCTTACAAATATTCATTTTTCAAATCAATCAAATGCTCCGTCGTTTGTTCATTTCAAATATTTGCGGTGGAATTGTGTCCAATCTCGAGAGTTCCCTTCTCGGTTCCACCGCGTTCCAAGTTTTCCTCCGGCTAGAGTGAATTCGACCGTACGAATGTTTATGGCCGCGTTCTAAGTACATAAATTGAAAGTAACCGCGTCGACGAATAAACAAGTTGCCGACTACGGTCGTCGAGCAGAAGCGAATCAACAAGTTTGCATACGCGTACTCGCGTGTACGATACAAACATCGATCGAGTAAAAGGTATAACGATTCGATTTCTCCGAACGTTGCTTCCAATCGAATGTGCAAAAATATCATTGGAAGGATATCGGTCGACCGCTCATGTCTTCCGTTTTCCGCAAAGCAGAAGAACATGGAGCGTATTTTCGATCTTGACCCAATGACGAAGGTCGCGCCGTTAACAATGATAATCACGAGGGCGGCGCGTAATTCTATCGAGTGTCGGTTGGATACGCGTACACATGCTCAATGGAGGGAGCCGAAAAGATTACGGGATTAAGAGAAAAGGGAAACTATCGGGAAACGAAAAGATAAATAGGACGGATACGAGATAAAAGCATTGAGACGCGATACTAGGCAGTCGGCCGTGTCTCTTCCAGTCGCGAGAAGTGTTTCTGTTGCTGTTGCTACCGCTTCTTGCGAAAGCACGAACGAGGACGGGGCACCGTCGAAGATTGAAAAATTTGAATTGAATGCGTCGTTGCCGAAGCTTCTCGCAAGATAATCACGGGCGAAGAAAACAATCCATTTACCGATCCAATGATCCATCGATTCACTGACCAACCGACCGACCGACCGAGCGACCAAACACCGATCCAGAAAGCTATTCTGGGAATTTACTACGGAACTCGAAGGCGAACTACTTTCCGCTTTCAGAGAAGTTGCCGAGTTATTTATAGCATACTACTGTGATACGTTGGTCGGAAAAGGACATTTTCTCTTTTCTCTTATTAAATCTCCTTCGTGTGGTACCTCGCTTCCTCTTCCTTCTTCGCTTCCTCCTTCTCCTCCTCCTCTTCGTTCTCTTCAGTCGACGGTCAGTCAGAAATCGTGAATTTAAAATTCATCCTTTGTCCTTTTGAAAGTCGTAACTTATCCCTGTCGAATCAGATCACTGGTCAAAACGAATAGATACATAAATAGAAGGTAAGACGTGCTTTCGGTTGTTACTCAACGCGCATATGATTTAATGCACGAGAAAACACGCGCGTGCGGAGATGCGTATCGTTGCATTGGTGTATCGGTACATCGGTACATCGGTACATCGGAAAGGGTGATGAGGGAGGGTGGGAGAGATGTAGGTATCGGGTAGGGGGGAGGGTGTAGCAATGAACGGTTGCGCGCAAGAGGAACCTAGGCTGATCGTAGTCGTTTCGAGTGGCCGCTTGACTCGTACAGGAGGGTCTTTTAACCGTCCATTCGCGTTAAGTGGCAGTCGTACCTACGGAGGGGCTCGATCGTAACAGAAAAGGATGGCGAACCGTGTGCGTGCTTTACAGCCTTACACTGACCAGTTCGAGTCAGTATTCGTCGCGATTGTCTACTCTGTTGTCGATGCTTTGCTACGTCTGTCCAAACAAATTGAAACGAGTGTTGTCATGTGTTTCCGCTACAATCCGCTACTTTACTCTTGCTCGAGTACTTCATTCTTATCGTAACCGACTTGTGGTTTCGTATCATTCTTTTCTCTTTCTTTCTTTTCTACCTTTGCCTATCGTTCCCTTCCTTCCTGTCTTCCGTCCTTGAATTAGACCGTTTTCATTAACTCGTTCTACGAAAACGACGGACAATATCGTAGACCGTGTTCGATACCAAGGGCGGGTACTAGTGTTTGGCCATCCGATCAAATCGAGAACAGTCAACGAAGAGTGAAACCGTTGAACGCGTGTGCAGAACTGTATTCGCTTGTGAAATATCCATACGATATACCTCTGTAAGATTCGCAAGCATCGTAAAAGTAGACGACGTCTAGAAAAATTAGGATGCAAAGGGGTTGAAGAATACCTAAACGTGGGACATCGATGCTGTAGAGGACAAGCTTGAAATGAAATTCTAAAACGGGTCGATAAGAGGGCGAACGCGAGAGAAAACTAAGAGAAGGGAAGGGAAGGGAAGAGAGAAGAACGGAGGGCAGTGAAATACTACATGCATTCGAGAAATTCGACGATTCTGCTGGTAGGAGGATATCCGACCAACCGATGTTCAGCTTGAGCGCGTGAGAAAATTAGTTGGAGCGTATGCAGTGACTGGCACGGATACAGACATTAAACCTATCAGCTCTGTTCGCTGTTGACAGCCAGGGATCGTATCAAAGTTTGCTGTTATGCAATCGAAATGCTGGCAAAATTCGGTAAAGAAATATACAATGGTTGGAAAACGATAGAAGTTAGAAGCGATAGGATAAGCGACGAAAAGAATAGAGTTTCGACGGAAAAGTATGCGCGAGCAGACGGGGGCTAGACGGAACTAGACGAAGTTGACAACGGGATCGAGTTGCGCGTACTAGTACAATATTATAGAAACAAAGCTGTCGGTGTGCCAAGTGTATCGTAAATCGTATCGCGATAGAAAAGTGACGTTCTTACTATTAAACATACGCTACTACTGGAGCGTATTTTACGAAGATGAATTTTACGAAGATGACGGTATCTTGAAATTCGGAGCACCATCGAAATCGGTGGGACTGATTTGGTTCCGACACGGTGTTCGTCGAGGGAGATGAAGCTGCCGTCGGCGCATACGATCCACCATGGGGGACAACGACCGTCATCGCGTTACGAGAAGTCGTGTCAACTTTGCGATTCGCTACGTGAGTTTCGAGAGTGAATGCACGCGGGAATCTAACCCAACCCAACCCAACCCGACCCAACCCAATCCAACCCAACCAATAAACCGACCGACTTCTACTTTCCGTGGAAAAGCGCAAGAAACGTACCAAAGCAAGCCCTATCTAACTCGCTCAACCTCTCGATCGATATTCTATAATATTATATATGTATAATACGCTTCACTCGATCTAATGCAATCTGATACGATTCGTTCCGTTCCGATTCAATCCGACCCCACACGATCCAATCCGATCCAATCCGATGGATTGACGTTACCGATAGCTTTTGTTCATTTTTCCAATACCGAATGTCTTTCGAAACATTTGTCGGTTTCTTCGCCTTCGCTATGAAACGGAAAATACAAAATTATCGAAGCATGAAGATCGAGCGGTCATTGAACGATCGGTTCTATCCATTTCTCGTGTTTGAAACAGTTCCATCGGAGAAGTTTTAACACTAAATCCACCACCGTCAAATGACCGGTTTCTGGTTTTTTATTTTACGATTGTTGAAAATCGCAGAAAATTTATATAAATTCTATGACGTCATTCTTACAAGGCAACACATGCCAGCCAATTTTAGAGCGCGGTAAGCTTTAGCGTTAGCCTGTTCGGCTTGTACCGCGAAATATTTGAATGTTTCCATTCTTCTTCGTATCGACGATACACGCTCGGATCTAATTGCTTCCGACTGATCATAGTAGCGAATCATTGGTAAATAAAAAGGAAAACAAACAACAAAAAGAACACCATTCGCTGGAAAAACATCGGTGCATCATTGTGGATTTCCCTAGGTTTTCTTTTCTTTGTTCACTGAATCTGCTCAACGTACAAAATGAGCTGTAATTCGATCGCTCTGTAGTTTAAAGGTATTTCACCGAGAAAAGAAAAGAAAGGGAACAGAAGAAGATGAATGGAAAGGGAAGATAGTTTTGAACCAAGTTCGAGTGAGAGGTTCAATGTCGCAATCGACGCAGCTGCCTCGCTGGTTGATGCAATTGTGATGCGAGTTTACGCGTACTGCCGCCGGACACTTGTTACAATTAGAACAGCTTGGTGTCCCGCGAACTGGTTTCGGCGTTGCCAGTATTTGGGAAACGTTGAAAAACCCATAATTTGAGTATAAAGTGCGTACTTTACGTAATTGAGTACTATCGGTATAAATTGCTCAAGAGGGAGGATATAAAAATAAGGATAGGAATATAGAAGTTGGAGTAGGAGTCGGAGTAGGAGTACGAGTACGATTACGAACAAGGACAAAGATAGGTGGAGGAAAACTCGAACGATAGTAAATCGGGTTAGAATAAGGAGGTGGCGGTGTTAAATGAGACGGATGTCGAAGGAACGAAAGTGCAGCGAACGTGGAGGTGGCAATGGCGGAGGTGGCGGAAAACGCTGGGGGAGTTTACAAGAACGCAGGATTCTGATTGGCTAGCGTCTCGGCCATATTACGAGCGAATACGGACTATGCAATATAGTTAACGCGAATCCGAACGCTCGCTAGTGCCGCATCTATTTGCAACTATACTGCCGAGCGCGAGTAGAAACGCGTTCTTGGAAAAAATGGGGAAGGGTGAATAGAGCCTGCGAAAGAGAGAGCGGCCGAGCTATGTAAGAAGAGATTATAAAAGTTTGATGGAAGATAAGATGTTTGTCTCGGTGTAGATGTGCCGCATTGGCTGGCGTATACTCGTGCTTGTCGCATATGCGCAAACCGATGGGGAACGAACAGAGAAATTCGTAGGCGAACTAACAGCAGATTAATAACTGTGCCGATGCGAGAGAAGTTGTGGAGAACGAATAGCTTTTGAAAGAGCCGAGCGAAACAAACAATGAAGACGAGTAGTCTAGAAAACGGGAAATTGTGGAGAACGTAGAGAGAAGGGAGAGACAAGAGAAAAGATGGGGAAGAAAGAAATGTTCGGCGACGATTTAAAGACCGATCGGATCGGTTGTTCGAATTGTCGCGCACAGGTCACTTGTGCGCGGAGAACCGTTGCCCTTCGATATATCTTGTTTGGTATAGTTGGATCCCGAGGGCACAGGGACAGGGATAGGGACGCGATGGGACGGGCCGGGACGGGCCGAGATGGGCCGGGACGGGAGGCGACGGGACGGGACGGGACGCGACGGGACGGGACGGGAGGCGACGGGACGGGACGGGACGGGACGGGACGGGAGGCGACGGGACGGGACGGGACGGGAGGCGACGGGACGGGACGGGACGGGACGCGACGCGAGACGACGCGACGCAACGGTCTCGACGATCTCCCGACGGTGTTGGAACTGTAGGGGGTGGGTGGTCGAGGAGGCGGGCGGGCATTCTGCCGCGCGCGCGCGGCTTTCTCGAGATCGCGATACCACAGTTCCGCGGTGGTACTTGTCTCGCGTGTTTCCTTCCGCGACGTTTGAGCTACTCCTGCGAAACAGGGGACAGATGCGAGACCGTGCGTGTACTCGATGAGAACGCGAAGCTATCGAAAAATGTTCGCCGCTTGAAACGTCTATGAAACGATATCAATGGCATATCGTGGCAGCGTGTTCCGCCACAAATTGTGAATACTTGTTCGTGACATCATCGACCGTCGAACGTTCTTACCGAGGTTCGGTGTCAAAAGAGTCGATCGACGAAAGACATGTAAGACGTAAGAGGTAAGACCCTGTCGAGTTGCAAACAAATCTTTCGTCGGCTCGATATCTATTATCAAGTTGGAGGGAAAACCACGGCGGCAAAACCAAAGAAGCGACACGGTGGAAGCACCGACGAGGGGAGAAAGAACGAACGAACGAACGAACGAGAGGGATCGAGAGAGGGAGAGAAAGGGGTAGAAGAGAAGAAAGGAAGGAAGGAAGGCAGGGAGGGAGGGAGGGAGGAAAGGAGGGCGGGGAGGGCGACCGCGCGGTAGGGTGCCAGCAGCCAGGAACCAAGGGAGAGCACCGATAGAAAGGAAAGGAGAAAAGGAGGAAGAAATTCAGAGAAACGAGCGTAAAACTGCTGCTGCCGAGGAAGTTTCCGCGAAAAGAACGTTCGAGCGATCGTGGACCGAGGAAAGACATGTGATTCGCGCCGCGTACTTATTTCGAGCGTAGAAAGAAGGTGAGAGAAGATTAACTTGCGAGAAAAGCGAAACAGAATAAAAAGAAAAAGAAATCGAAGCCGTTGAGCCGTTCGAAAGAGGCGGCATACCGAAAACCGTGAAGAGACGAGACAAGAGGAGCATTAAATGTAAGTTTATTGTTATTCCATCGTTTCAGTATTTGTAATATCGATCGATCGATAGTTCTCGACTCTCGCCAGTTCGAATATCGACATGTTCGTTCGATTACTCAGTTTTTACGAGACCTTCGAAAATGTCGAGCAACTTTGACTCGAAGCGATCAAACGGCTCGGTAGATTTCAAAACGATCGCAAATTTTCTCAGGATTCTTGTTACATTGTTCTGAGCATTGCCGCGCGATTCCTCCTGTGTGATTCGCGTTTCTTCTTTTATTTAAAACTCTCGACGAATGTCGTGTCGAATTTCGCGTCTCCGAGAGCCTGTCTCGTGCGCGCAGATGCAGCGGTTGCATCGGTTAAATTGGTTAAATCGGTTACATCGGTAAACGTGTATGCCATCGTGACAAGGATATTGGTGACAACTCGAGGCGAGATCGAACGCAGTTACGCCTGAATTCGACCATCGGCCGTCCGCCGCGCCGTCCAGAAGGTTGACGAGAGCAAGCGAGAGACGGAAGAACTGAGAAAAGAGAGATAAAGAAAGGGACAGTTGTACAAGAAATAAACCAGAAAGAGAAAGGAAGAAAGAGAATAAAAGGATACAGGAGATCTCTATCTTTAGAGTTCATTCAGAGAATCTTTTACTCAGGGCCGCGACGACCGAGGTCTAAACACGAGTTGACTCATGCCCGAAACATCATCCTACAAAGAGGTGCACGAGGATCAATATGGAAAGAGGAAATCTCTTTACGAGCTGTGCTTTCGGAGATCGATGTATCGAATTATGAAACTTTCTTTTTTTTATATTCGATCGCATACACATTATTTTCTCTCCAATGGAGGACAAGCGAAAATCAAACTGACAATGCAGAAATGATCGACACACGATCAAATTGTACTATTTATTGGATATTGTTCAAAAGTACCGAGAACGCGGATCGCTGAACCAAAAGAATACTTCGGGTATGTTGTTGCCCATAGTCTGGGGTTGGAATGGAGTTAGAATGGGGATGGAATCAAGGTAGAATGGGGATAAAACGAGAATAGAATAGGGATAGAGAAAATGAAAGAAAGCGAAGAAGCGATTCGTAAAGACAAGAAACGGCAACGGAAGAAGATGCGGCGAATGAGTAGGAGGAACTAGCAGCTGCCACCTGTAGCTCGCAGTGACACGCCTCTTGAGAAACTCGCTCAGCGAGCGTGCGCGCGCGTGCGTACTTTGGTACGTGCACGCTTACCTGCTGCACACCCGTTTTCCTTATCTCGCAATTAGTTGTCGAGTTTCGGCCCCCACCACCCGCGCTCCATTCGGAAGCTTTTACGTTCTCTCTTTCTCTCTCTCTCTCTATCTTTCGCAAAGATTTTCTCGATAAGCGAACGCACGCCTCGCCAAAGATTCTCAACGAGTTTTCATTTTCGAAAATCGAATGTAAATCTATCTGCGGTATTTGGCGGTATTTAGCCGCCAAAGTCAGAGGCAACCGTGATCAAAATTCTTTGTTAGACGAATGTTTGTTACGTTGTTGAATATCATATTATGAATCCTCTTTTCGAAGATAGCGTAAGGTGCTCTACCCTGGTCGAACCAAGGGTAAAGACATCTGTTTCACGGATGACCGATAACACTTCAGAGAGCGTCGTCATCTTTGCTTCGTACAGTGATTTATTCGTTCGTTTGTTTGTTCCGAAAGTATCAGTATTCGTTTGTTTGTTTATTCCGAAAGTACCTGCCGAAAGTATCGTCTCGAACGGGAGACCGTGGAGGGAAGTACATTTAAAATTTGAAAATGTAGAGAAAGGGAAAAGAAAGATAGATCGGTAGATTCCTGAGCCGATGGAAAATAAAGTAAAGTAAAGGTGCAGTGCAGAACGCTGTGAAGCGAAACGGGAGAATCGAAAGATGGAGAAAGGCAACTGCAGCGGCAGCAGCTTGTCGTAATGCGAACCATAGGACGCCAAGCTGTCTGCCGGAACGCTGCTTTTGCCCCACCAACAGTGCTCGTCGCTAATGTCCAATCGCGACGATGTTGGCAGTAGTAACTACTTCTGCTACTCTTATTTCTGGTTCTGCGTTTGTTTCTGCTGTTGCTGTTCCTGTTCCCGTTCTTGTTGCTCTTGTTATTACCACGACATATCTTTATTTGCATTTACGACGTCGTTGTTCGACATGGTCCTTTGAGATTTCCGACATAGCAGAACGTGATTAAAAGTAGCCGTTACAATGACCGTTTCGATCATTCCGATAATCGTGCGACGTCAAGGATGAAACGGATAGCACAAGCATCACGTGCACGATGCTGCATTCGAGATTATCGCTAGAGAGTAAGATCGAAACGATGCCCAGAACCGCGTTAGAAGTGGGCATCACAGAGCAGGCTTTGTCCTACATATGCGAGATAGCGTGTACGGTGTTGCACTTCTCTCGAGTCTGGCAGCCTGACCAGCCGGATCGCGTAAATAAATCGTGTGATTCTCCCCTCGCAGCTTCCTCTTAACCTCCAAGTTGGAGAACCATTCCAGGCATACCGAGAAGAGAAGAGAGACATGCCACCACCACGGCAAGGTCTGCAGAAACAGCAGTCTCTGTGTCGACGCTCGCGCGTATTCTTATACGTTGTTGTCGGCGATTCCGATCCGTCGACTCTGCCATCTTTTCGCTCGATCCGAATATCCGAATATACGATATCGTACTCGCTGGATCGGCCACGATTCGAGTACCATCGAGTCTCTCGACCGCGCGTGCCGTTGCTCGAGCTCCGTCGCAAAGCCGAGACGAAAAAGGGAAAGGGGGAAAAGGACAAAGCCAACCGAATGCACGAGGTTCGAGTTCCAAATATATCGAGCTTTCTTCTTTTAATATTCTAATGATCCGTCGGTAAACCGATACTTGTTGCGCATGTAGCGTACGTATTTGCACCGTAATCGATCGGAAAGAAGAATGAGCGTTCCGCGGAAAACGATGCTATTCAAAAGAGGGAGAGCAAGAGAGAGAGAGAGAAAAAGTGAGAGAGAACGAACGGATAAACGAACGAACGAACGAAGAAAGGAGGACGAAAGGAAAGGCGTGTTCGCGCGTATAAAGCTCAATCGAAACGACACACCTGTTGAACATTCCTTTGCAAATACCCGTGCGTCGACTACGTGCATTGCATACGAAGTTTCATGTCGACGTGTCTTGCGCCTCGTTCGGCTTGCCTTGTATACAAACTCGTCGGGAGAAATCTTGTTCGTTTCACAAACCTTGCAGAGATCGGTTAAATCGATTGTTTTTTTTCCTAATCGTTCGCTTTGAATCGCGAAACTCCTCTATTCCACGAATTCCGGGGGACGTATGACGTGCAGAAATAACGGGCATGGTTATAATAGAAGCAGTACCGGTGTAGTTGCTGACATCGTAACAGCAGCACAGAGGAACATACAATCGTGTCGTGTCGTGTCGTGTCGATTTGTCATCGTCATCAGCACTGTTACCGCGGTTCCCACGACGAAGTGTATCTTTCGGTTTGCTTCTTGGTTCGTGAAATTCTATTGTTGTAAACAGCTCAGGGTCGATCGTCGCTAAACTTACTGTCGACCAACCGCATTGGTCGTTCCGTATTCGTAACCGCAATGCCAATTACGTTACGTTAACCGGTACACCTTTCCTGCATTCGATCGAATCGTATCGGTGGTTTTGCATGACTCGTCCCTCTCGCCGATGCGAGTCCTCTCGATCGTTAAAAAATCGCGTCTCCGAAATTCGCGGCTAAACATTCCGCGTACCGACGAAGAAACAAGTAAAATTTCAGCGACTTCGGTCGACCGCACGAGAAGCCCTAAAGCGTTTGTTGGAATCGATTAATGTTAAATTGTCGTTCGCCTGCGGCGTAGGTTAATAGGACTGTTCTTATGTAATTAACGCGAACGATTGACGTCATTGGATCTTCTATTTATGTATGGTTCGAGTACCGAGGAATCGCGTTGAACGCATTTCAGTTTTTTTCATGTTGCTGGTTTATTCGCCGAATCGGCTTGTTTCCACGAACGCGAATGACGCCAGAAACGTACAAGTACGTGTATGTATAATGCGCGAGTACAAGTACCCTCTCATCCTTATCCTCGTTCTTATCCTTGTGTTCAGTGCTCGTGTTCGTATTCGTATTCGTGCTGGTTCTCGTTTCGCGTTTGGATTCGCTAATACGAATCGGTGTACAGTGTACGGTATCGGATCGTAGTCGTATCTCGATCGAAAACGTCGCGGTCGAATTTTGGTGGGTTTCACAGCATCAATTTTGCCCAATAAGAACGAGCAAGAAATTTGACCGCGGTAAGATCGTTCGTTTCTATGATTCGAGAAAGATCCCAAGTTGGATCGAAAACCTCTGAAAGTGCCGCTTTTTTCTTGGTGCAAAAGAGAAGGAAGATAGCGGATGGGAGGATAGATGGATGGATGGACAGACGGACGAACGGCAGGGGGGTATACAGAGAAAAGAAGGTGGAGGAGATTGTGGTGGTGATGGTAGTGATGGTGGTGGTGGCGTTGAAAGAGAAGGAGGAGGAGGTGGTGGAGGAGGATGAGAATGAGAATGAGAATGAGAATGAAAATGAGAAGGAGAAGGAGAAGAGCTCGAGTTCGCGTTTGGAATCGCATACAGACTCCCGCTTCTGTCGACTCAGCCGTTCCCTTCTCGTCGAGGTTACACACAGCATCTGTACACGTCAGAGCACACCTGGGTGGTGATCTCGTGTATTAAATTATCATCGTGTTGATCTTACAAGCGAGCGGGAGATCGTTAGTTTTGCTCCAAGATCCCGCGATCGAGGACGCCGGACGCCTCGATCCTCCGCCGTCCGTTCAACCCGCCTATCTCTCCTTCTCCTCGAGTTGTTCGGCTTCTCCGCGTCCTGCTCCTCGCCCCGCTCCCCCCTTCTCCTCCTCTCTCTTACTCGCACTCGCTCTCGCTCTCGTTCTCGCCCTTGTTCTCGCTCTCTGTCCCGTCCCGTCCCGTCCCTTCCCGTCCCTTCCCGTCCCGTCTCGTCGACAACCCTCACTCTCTCATTTTCTATCGTCTCTTTCCCACCTGTTCTTATCCCACCACTTTGATCTTCGATCATGACCAGATAACCAGCACTTTCGCGGCACTTTCAAAGTACCTCTAGCTACGTACCAGTGAGCCTACCAGAAAGTTCTCGAACCTTGTTCGACTATGGATACCCTTTCATCGTTTAACCGTTCGCTTTTCAATAACATTCTTTCTCACCGAATTTTGTTCGATGCACAGTGCCGACGATCTACAACTACGATTTCTCTTTAAAGTATTTTCAGACTCTTTTTTATATTTTATAGATTGCATTAGCGTTCTTGCTATTATTCGTCCAAAAAAACTTTCGCGCTTTCACCGTGTCCGACCTTTGCGTTGTAACGCTTCTTCATTTTTTCAATCCACCGTTCAGTTTTGTTTCTCTCGTTACCCCGCTCTCATTTTCATCGACATTTCGAAGCGACCGCTCTTCCTCTCGTTTTCCCTTCGGCATCTCTCGACATCGAGATAAAGAAAATCGTAAATTTAACAAGATCGAACGGTCGCTTTACGCAACCGGTGTACGAATGTGTACACGCAGCGTTCGCAGAGAGTTGCAAGATTATCGTAAACATAGCCTTCTCTCGCGAAAGAATCAAGGAGGTCGAAAAGCGACCGCTCTTCCTCTCGTTTTCTCTACGGAATCTCCCGACATCGAACGACGAGAAAGAAAATCGTATTTAACAAGATCGGAACGGTCGCTTTACGAAACTGGTGGTGTACGAATGTGCGCACCGCTGCGTTCGCAGAGAGTTGCAAGAATATCGTAATCATAGCCTTGTATCGCGGAAGAACCAAGAAGGTTGAAAAGTTTGCGGAGAGTCGCGTGTGTACTCGCGCGCGTATAGTCGAACACGGATAAGCGTGGGGAAACGTAGAGAGCAGAGACGCAAAGTGCACGCGGTCCTAGCGATGTAGCGATGCCTCTTCCAAGCCCGTCGAGCAACTCCTCCTCACGATTGAGTCATCCGGCACGGGAAGAGGACCACCTGGTGAGGAGAGCCAACGATGTATCTAACGATATAGATCGTTTCGCCCTCGTGGCTCCTTCCTCCTTATCCCCCGGCGCGGCGCGGTGCGGTGCGGTGCGGTGCGGTGCAACGCGGTGCGGCGCGGCGACCGGCCTCGATTCGGTTCAACGTGACTCGACTCCTCCCTACACTTGTTTTCTGTCTCTTCTTCCTCCTCCTCGCCCCTCCTCCATCATCTCCTCCTTCCCATGCTCCTCCAACTTCTTCTTCGTTTCATTCTCCTTTTCTTTCTACGCTTACTTATTTCTGCTTCGTTTCCACCAAGTTCACATTCGATCACTTTTTTTCGTCCAGTATCGTTTCGTATTTATATTATGTCTCGAATAACCGAGGAGAGCTACGAGAACGTCACTGAATTATAGCTGGTCTCGTTAAAAATAATGCGGAGGTGAAATGAAACAAAATTAATCCTTAAGGGAATTTGTTTCGATCGTGCGCTATTCGAGAACCCGATGATCGCGTTAAGGAGAAATATTAGGTAGCGACTTCTATGTGTTTCGTATATGTATGTAGAATGTAGACACACACACACACACACACACATGCACGCGCGTTTGGCGGCGCGTTCGATGCATCGGGAGACACAACCGTGAAACGGTGCCGAAGAGCGTATGGTTTTTTGCTGAAGAGGATTTGCAGATTGCACACCTGTGCGTAGCTTGGTCGAGGAAAGACCTCACCTGTTGAGCAACCGGTCTCCATTGACTTTTTCTTCGTTTAAGAACACTCGGTTCGCTCTTTATTCTCGACTCCCGACTCTCGACTCCGCCGTTCGCCACTCGCTACTATTCTGCTCTTTACCCTTAGTCTTCTGATGTTTACTCTTTGCGCTTCATTTTCTCTCCCCGAATATTTTTGTTACAAATTCCAAACAGTTCGTCCGGATTCGTTTTTCTTTTCTCACCAGTTCCGACGACTGCCAACGATAAGAGCACGAAGAACCTTAATTGTGTACGGTTTTGAATTTTAAGTGCTGCACATGGTTAAAGACAATAGATGAATAGACGAGACGCGAAACACGAAGGATGTTGATTAACGATGAGCGTGATCGTGTCTGGAAATCCGTAGGCAATCTTTAACGATCAACACCGACAAGCGACTTTAGAGGAAAATTATCGGGCTGCGGGCAATTACCAGGTGAGGGTCCGATATAGAGTGGAGCGGTACGAGAGTTCCGAGAATCGGTCGTGGCTAAAAATAAGATCCCACCCGGGAGCGGTGATTATGTTCCGAAAAAAGAGAACTGGGCGAAACGCTCTCCTCGGCGTGTGCAGGTGCCGCCGATCAGACGAAGAAAAAACGAAGAATGGAAAGTCGTGGTGTATTCGAGAATCTCGCATTGCCCCGCATCGACACGCATAAGAAGACCCCTTGGTGTCCAGCGGTGTTATGCTGTCATTTGTAGTACGATACAATGCGAGCGCAGTGCAATACTGTGCAATATTGCGCTGCGCTGTGTTGTGTTGTGTTGCGCTGTACTGCGCGGAGCTGGTGTAGTGTTATCGTAAGCCTAAGTCGTGTCGTACCGTGTCGTGCTGTACCACGCTGTACCGTACTGTGCTATGCTGTCTCGATCTCGATGTTGTGCTGTGTTGTGCAGTGTCGTACCACGTCGTGTTATGTTATGCTATACTGCGTTATTCTGTGGCCTGTGGCGTGCTGCGCTCTACTGTACCGCGTCCTACCATGCCGCACCGCTCCGCGATTCAACTCCGCTTAATGAAGCTGTCGGTTCAGGACGTTTACAGGTGGGGCCTACTTGCGTGTGGTCCATTCACAGCGACTGCCGCGGAACTGGTTAGGAGTGCTTTACATCTTTACTTTTACCTTTCGCATTGCTTCGGATACGCAAGATCCTCTTGCGTTCTCAGTTCGAACGGTATCGACGTCGAAACGTCATCGGCGTTCTTTGACTTTCTTTTCTGATTTTTCAAACGTGATCGCTGCGTCGTCTTCCTCCTCATCGTCGTCGTTGTTGTTATTGTCATTTCTGGCATTTTTTCTCATAGATATAACTGCGTGAACTGTAGTCGGAGGACTGACTTCTCCTCTCATTTATCAAAGGGAGCAGAAATATTATCCGTAGTAGTACTTGGACGCAAACGTCCAATTATGGATGTTAAAATACGACCCAGGATTCGTCTTCCGGTTTTTTTAACGCGTTGAAAACGTCCCACCTGATCCTCCGCGATCTCCGAAGAAATTCTCTTGAGCGTCTCGGTTCGCTCGAATTGGTCGTTATCTATCGACGATTGCGTAACATATATGCATTATACTGTTTTTGGTACAAGGATTTTCTTTGTGTTTTTGTAGACTATGCATCGACAACTGAGGCTTCGATCGCCATCGTCGTCTCCTTCGTTGCAATCCTTGCCGCGTGTCTCACCATCTCGGCCATCTGCGACGAGCGTGCTACTGTCACCAGCGTCGGCGTCGACGTCGACGTCGACGTTAACGCCAACGCCGAGATCAGTCGCATCCACTACCGGCCCGACGTCATCTATCGCTTTACCGACATCATCGACGTGGTCAACGTCGAAATTGTCACCGCTTGTCTGGAATGTGCAGCAAACATCCTGTTCGAGCTTAGCTCTGCTATCGAAAGAGTCGTCGATCTTGACGTCGTCGTCGTCGGCGGCGTTATCCTCGCCGCCGCCGTCTTCGTCGTGCACGATACCGCTACCGGTACCTTGCCCGAGACTCGTCTCTGTTCTGGCTTGGTCGATGACGTTACTCCTCGTTACGTCGTGCATCGGTTTAACGGACGCTGGAATCTTGAACGGGCATCCTTTGGGTAAACGATCCTTCATCGACATTCAATGCAAGGGTATTTACGACAAGAGCATCTTCGCCCGGTTGGACCGTATTTGCGAGGATTGCTACAACTTGTTTCGTGAACCGCAGTTACATCAGCTATGCAGGTAATCGCCTGTTGCCGTTGTTTCCTATATGTACTTTTTCCCTGTACATATACATTATATATGTATATATGCATGTATCTATTACACGAATATATTCCTGTACATTTTCGGCAGTTGTAACGAGGATAAAACACTCGAAATCGAGCGACCTCGATCCATTCGAAGTGGCAAAATGTCCCGACACTGAACGTACGATCGAACAGCGTCGACAGCAACTATTTTTTTAGTTGCCTTTAGTTTCTGGCGTTACCGAAACCGCGGAGATCGCGAACGAATTAACCCGTAGCACTCGAATGGTGACTCAGAGGTACCACAAAAAATTGCTGTACCATTATTCAAAATATTGTCTACATGTTAAAATATCCATTCAGGCCGTGTGTACCACTGTGTGGTGGTCCATACTGACATATCAATTTAATGCGCTAAAAAAATATATTTTATATCAAGTTTAAGGCTTTAGAATATATTTCCACCAAAATCGAGCAAAAACAGCTCGGCACGGAACGTGTTAAATAAGTTGGCATCTAATTAATTATCCAATGCTTAAATATTCTATGAGGTATTATATCAATTTCATATCCATAAAATGAAAAAAAATCATATAGAATGGGATGATTCTAGGTCGGAAGAAATGTTTAATTTTCCAGTTAATATAGCTCCGAGTGCGAAGGGTTAACGCCCAGTAGTCTGAGACGCGTGTTCGATCGGTACTAACTATCGGTGTTAATTGCATATTTAACGAAAATCGAAATTATTCGCTCCAACAAAGTTTCCTTCTTTTAGTTCGAACGAGCAGATCTATTGGGTCCATGGTATACTTTATCTTATCAGTGTGATCTTATCGTATTTTCAACATATTTTCAGGAAAAACTGCTTCACGTCAGATTACTTCAAAGGATGCTTAGACGTGCTATTGCTGCAGGATGAAGTGGAGAAAATCCAAACGTGGATCAAGCAACTTCATGGAGCGGAACCCGGGGTTTAGGTAGCTTTTTATTTTATGTTTATGATTTCTTTCTGCGCGTTTCTCTTTTTCGTTGTTCCCCATTTATTCGTTTACCAGTCTGCCACCTTTCTTTTTTAATTGATCTCTTCCTTTAAACTAACACTTTGTTTCTTTCTCCAAAGTTCGGCTGCCTTTGTGTACCTTGAGGTTTCCGCTATCCTGGTTCTTTTCTTTCCCGACGTGTATACTTAATCTTTTGGTTGCTCGTCGTCGATAAACTCTAATCGCTGATACATTTCTGCGTTTCTGTACTTCTGTATTTCTCCATTCCTCCAACTCTCCATCTGTGAATTTCTGAATTTCTTCACTTACGCATGTCCAATCAACTTACTAACACATATAATCGCGTTCTATATATTCTCGATTCGCATAAACGAGTCTTGACGTCCTTACAAGAACGTACAAACAACAGCCACTCGACGATCATCGATGACAAGTGAAATTCGCTCATGCTGTGTATGCGTTTAGGTAATTGTTCGTTCATTTCGGAAAAATAGTTAATGAAAAATAATGTTGTAAAAGAATCAGTGCAAGAGCTACCGTTTCAAATCCACAATGTCGTAATCTCACGTATAACACGAGGTAGAACTTTTTGGCATGTGTGTATTCCCGCTCTTGCTGGAAATCCTACGTCAGTTATTTTTTCGGATATTTTTTGATCGCGACTCGACGATGAAACACGATGCTGAATTTTGAGCTACCATTTTTCAGAGGACCAACGGATGCAGGACATCAAAGCGTTCTAACGTGTTTTTGCAGCGATCGAATATTTTTACAGGGTTTTATCGGAGACCAAGGCAATTTTTGCATTTTTACTCGATACCTGTACATACGCTTATCGTATACGAATACTGACTAACAATACATGTACATATGTACATATTTTTCGGTGTGCCGTCCTTTTTCGATGATAACAGCACTCGGTAGTAGTCGAACCCGGTTCTTTTGAATTACCTACTCGGATTCGTTTGTTTCTTCTGCTCAGGAAAGTACTTCGTAAAAAAGTTTCTAACAATCGAACAGCCTACGAGATACATACATATTATATTATCCGACAGCGGATCTTTATGCTTTTATAGCAAAATTGAGTAGATGAAATACAAAATTGATGGAAAATTTAAAAAATTGAAGTTGTCAATATATGATTTCTTCTCTATTAAAATCATTAAGGGAAGAAATGACGTTCAATTTAATTTCTATTTCTTGCAATCGATGCAGACTATTTTTATTTTGCATAAAGATCCGCAGTCTATTATATTATATTTACATATGCATATTACTTTCCATACAGAAGAGTAGCAAAACGAACGGATCCTAATTGGTTTATCGTTAAACGTGCGAATTGCACGTTTTTTAATTCGCTGCGTGGCGTATCGCGCGCCTTCTTTATTTTTCTAGGCAAAGTTGCTTTGGTACACAATACTTTACAAGCTGTATTCAAGCGTTGCTGCTCGAGGACGAGAAGGAAAAGTTCCAGGAGATGGCAGATTACCTAGGACGCAAGAAATAAAGAGGAAAGGATCACCAAAACAGGCGACTCATCGCGAGCAATTCGTTCTCGTTTCCGACATTCGCGATGAACGATTCTCGTCGGGTCGACCAAAAACACAAGGAGAACCGCCCGAACCGACAACAGACAACAACCAATCAACAGATCGCGATTCTCCGATGCACCACGATACACTGCAGTACGCTACAAATCCTGATATTCGTTTACATTGAATCGTTCATGATTTTCGAGAGATGGAAAACACTGCTGATCATGTCGAGAATAAGTAGCATGTGACACAACAGCCATACCTCCTCTTTTATTTTGCGAACAAGTCGCAGTCGGACGCGATAAAGGCGGAGCCGACGACGCATTCATAAAATTATAGAACAATGCTTGATATGCTATTAGAATGGCCGCGAAATTTCACAGGCGAAAACAAGTTCGTTTATATGGCCAAAGTGAAAAACTAAACGACTAGAAACTTTGGAAATCTCGAAAAATCTAATGCGTCGTCGCCACCGCTTTCGTCGTGTTCGTTTTTACAAAAAGATGCGAAATTTTACGAAATGTTACGAAAAGTACACCGACCTAGACAAACGAAGCGGTATGAGCGAATTGTGCATGTGTGCGCGCGCGAGCGATTAATCCATACGAATCTAGTCGACAGAATATTTGCGCTCACGTATCGCGCCATATTTTTATCCAGTTAATAATTATTAATTATTTATGTTGAGCATTGTCGTTCTAGCGACGATTATTATTTTTTATTTTCTTATATATTATAATAATATTATTTTTTAGCAGAAATCAACTATCGCGGTTACTTATACAGTGTATGCCTTCAATAAGTGGGTAGATAGATAGACGAATAGATAGAGTTTTTACCGATTTGTCTAAATTTCGTTGGAAAATCTCGCTCGGTCGTACCATAGAAAATAATATGTACACGAACAACGAACGAAACACAAAACAAGGAAAGCCCCGAGCACAGAAGTAATATCCGCGCCATAATTCAGTTGTAAAGTTGTTCCAGTGGCAAACGGTTTTTATTTTTGGATATATCTGAAAACCGCGCAACGTTGGTCACATCGACCACTCTCGTAACGATGATGTCGCTATTAACAACAGGATCAACAAAAAAAAAAGTCGCGATTCCTACTACTGCCGATGCTACCGATCTTATTGCAGCTATTGCTACTATGTACCACTTCACTCTCAGTCTTTCTAACAATATTTTCGTCACCATTGCCAGGAATTTAGTTACAACAAGGATCGTTACCACTGTTGTTTCATTCATCAATATCGCTAACATTTCTACTACCATCATTGCTATCGCCACTATTACCATTACCATTGTCGTTATTATTTTATTATTACTATTACTATTATTATTATTATTCTTATTATTATTATTATTATTACAACCAATATTAACTTATTATTGCTATTGTCTCGTTAGTTTATAGCATACTTATTGTTGTTATGATTGGTATGGCAGTGCTGCAAATACTCCCAGGCCACCGTCGAAAGTTTTCGAAAGAAGGAAACGCGAATGAAAAGCTTTACGACGCTGTTGAGTGGCGGGCGGGAGTTATCCATATGTAGTAGACACATAGTATTTATTTATTTGTTCGCGTTCTCGAATTCGGAGGAAGACGATCGTAAAGCGGTCAGAAAACTTATGTGTACGTCAACGTTCTTCCACAATGCTTATCAAATAGGAAACTATAAGAAACCAACCGGGATGCCCACGTTTCCGTGTATAATTACGCTCCAATAGATGATCTCTGATTTTTACTCTCGCATAGGACTTATTAGCGACTACACGCTAATGAAATTCCTTCGACATTATCGAATATTATTTAATGCTGCGACGCATTCCCAATCGAGGGAACAACGAACCATTCCAAGATCAGTATTGAAGCTATTCCGACTTCGCCATCGTTCCGAAATCTTTGCCGAAACATGAATTCATTTCGTTTCTCTTGCGCCGCAACAACATTTTCCATCTGTTCGCGTAAGCCCATTGAAACTCGTTTATAATTAATCGCGCGCGCGCGCACACAGGTGCGCAAACGAAAAGTCAGTCTTCGTTTTTTATGTATTGTCTCGATATAGGCACAATCTCATAATTAGACTGCGAATCATTATGCATTTATGGCTCATGAAAATTTTCAGAAAAGGCTAGGATATAAAACTCAATCGACTTTTGTACAATTTTTATTTGTTTTCGATCCACAAAGGTTGTCACCATTAAAAATAGGATTTCATTTCATTCCACTTTCTTAATAATTGTCTAGAAAAATTGGAAAATGCATAAACATCCGCAGTCTACTCATAATCGTCTCGCTATCCACATGTCTTCGTATCGGCTATCCTATGGTTTACGATGCAAGAACGATCCGGCACAATCGTTGCTTTTGTTTAACACGCGCAGGTAGAAACGAAACAAGAAACGGCTAAGAATGCGTATTCTATTCTATTCAATTCGATTCGTGTAAAATTTTATATATAATGTATATTACATTATACCGCATGTAATATCTGGTATATATACACCCATATTTATATATGTGTATATATGTGTATGTATATATATTAGATACTTTATATATACATACAAAAAAATATATATAAATATAAATAATATAAATAAAAGTATATGTTACAATTAGCAGACGCGTGGTTGTCACATGTATAGTAATGACGCGCGCGCATAAATGTACATATGCGTGCACACCCAGCGACGCATGCACCTCATAAGCATAATGCATAAGGTCGCGTCGATGCGCGTATAAAAATGTATACACTCGCTCCGCTCGTATACGTTTAAGCGATGTGTACTCCCTGTGTGCGAGTGTGTGTACGCAAACAATTACTGACACAGCTACTCCAAGTCTATTCTTGTTGCGCGTGAATAAACAGACGATTCAAAAATCACCGTCTAAATGATTTTGCTTTTACAACTTTCTTCGAGCCGTTCATCTCATTAAGAAGCTAAACTCTTGTTTCCAGGATTCCAAGGGTGCGGGATGCCTTCTCATTTCTCGATAATGCATGCGATGAGGATTTTCAGTAATCAAAAGCGCTAGTCCTATTTTTACGTTAACGAGGCGCAATTTGCATTATTCGGCATTATTCGACTTTTAAGAACGATCGCGGCCTAGATTGATCTTTTATATAGCGCTTTTGAATACTGGAAAACCCCATCTTTGCATTATCGAGAAATGAGAAGGCGCATCCCGCAGCCTTGCAATCCTAGAAACGAGTCTATATACGCATCGTATGATCGCATATAAAAGTGCGATCGTACGATCGACTTTCATTTTTGCAATTTCGAACATGGTACACCGGGAAAAAATTAATCGTAGATGGCGCTATACTCTCGTTACTCGATCTCATCATGAGAATGCTTAAAAAAAACGTCCATGACAAATGAACGGTCAATTATAGCGAGAAGTATCCTCTTTGGTGAACACAGCAAATAATATAACAACAAATTAAATATTCGAATTTAACGGGAATACAGAAGTCCAGTGGATATATAAATAAGGTTCGCGTGTTCATTAGATATTATTAGATAAGTTGCTTACCTCGTAAACGTACAAAATAACCAAGTCTCGACTGCGCGTAAGTATATATGTATATATTTGCGTGTGCTACATCACTCTTCCACGTAAATATCTCCCGATATTTTCACCGCACTAGATTTCACTGTGCTATTATTTCGCACAACGGAACATACAAACCATAAGTACAAAGTCGTAAGATCTATACACGTATCTATATATACGTATCGATCGATCGATTAATCAATCAATCAATCAATTAGTCTTGGGAGCAATCGAGGTAACGCCTATCGATGAAAATCGTGTGATCGAACGTACCCATGTTTTTCAAAGGAGAAGCCGAAAATTACCATTTTCAGAGTTCGTCATACGAGGACGATGAGGACGATGACGCGACACGAACGCTATTTCAAAGATATAAAATCAGCGAGCAATAAATTTCCGATTTTTACGCATAATTAGACAGCGGATCTTTATGCAAAATAAAAATTTTCTACCCGAATTTCAACAATCTGGAGTGAAATAGAAATTTACTTTTTCTCTTAATATGTTTAATAGATTGAAAATAATATAACAGTATATTTACATTCTTCTAATTTGTTTACTATTCTAAATTACACTTTTTTGTTATAAATGCATATATATTATCATTAGACAGCAGATTTTACGCATTTATAACATATATATGTATATACACTAAAAAATATATAAATTAGGGGAAAAGGGGAAATACGACCATGCTATGAAAACGATACGTCTACGGTGGGCAGGTGTAAAATTCCAAACTGCATCATTGCAAAATAGTGTTCTTTAATTCTTCGTACATACCAATAATGTATACATACACATGTGTAATGCTCGTAACACAAAATGTGTTAAAATTCTAGGGTAACAAAACATATAAAAAAGAAAAAAAAAGAGACATATGTATCACATATTCGATGATCGTAGAAAAAAAAAACACTGCAAGCGCAATTATTAAATAACGATCAGATTTTCATTTCCCTTATAATTTGTACTGTCGCATTAACTTTACAACTTTAGAGATACTCAGCTTTGGATAATATTTGGAACACAGCGCTTACTTTCCGTAGAAATTTGTAGCGCGCGATTCGCTTTGTTTCTATTCTAGTATACCTAATATACCTAAGACCGCTTATCATATTTCTTGTGCTTTATTATAAAAATTAGAGGAAAAGATCACGAATAAGCACGCAAATGACCAGAAAAAAGTGGAGTTAGTTGTTGAAGCGATCGATTCCGATTCCAATTCCGACTCGGTGCACTCGACACTCGACACTCGACACTAGCGTTCTATAATCTACCGGTGACGAAATTGGTAACTCGTGTTCATCTTGTTCGTTTCCGCACCATACAGAGCGCGTTTCAGGATTGGTCTCTTACGACTACGACAACGTCAGTCGTTTCATCAACGATGATAATTGAAGGCACGTATCCAGACATAAGAGTTTCTTCTCGATCGAGACGCGAGTTTCGCATTATAGTCATGCTCGTTGCTACTGTTATTGTTATTGCTGCTGCTGCTGCCGCTGTTACCACCGCATCATGAATCTCGATTATGATGTACTGTACTCTTGCACAATCGATCTACACCGATTCATACTGGTCTCCCATGAACGCGAAATCTATACAAACACGTGTAATCGAGGTGTCCGTGATTGCTATTCACTCTTAATTCCACAAACTTGTACGGAGTGTCGATGGTTGTGTTCTACGAATAAAAATAGTAAACGTTTAAACAACTTTCGAAACCAGGGAATCTTACGATATCGAAGCGACCTTACTTGAACGGGAAAATATTGTAAACTGTCGTCGGAGGCAGCAAACTCGTAGTCTCCAAACATCACTGGAAGGGGATCGTTTTCATCGACAAAACCCTGTACGAACAACGAGTTTAACGAATGCGCGTCGTTATCGATTAAGAAACATAATCACTTACCCAAATATTGAACTTTTTCGGAGCACTTTTCATCTCTCCATTCGGTAATATTAACTTAGGCGCATGCTCGACCGTAAATCCAGTAACGTAAATGAAACTACGTAATTTAATTAGTAAATATCCTGGAAATCCTTGAAACGCCCAGCAAGCACCAGGCTGAATTGGATTTCCTTGTATTACCGTTCGAGGATTGTTACTTTCATAATAGAACGTAAACACCAGCAATTTGAAAGCTCTCGTGTTTATATCATATCTTTCCGTACAACGCGTGCTAATAATTTGACCCCCTACGAAACGCAATGACGGTAATACTCAAGATAGCAATAACAATAATAATAATTAGACAGCGGATTTTTATGCAAAATGAAAATTTCCTACTCGAATTGCAACACACTGGAATGAAATATAATTTTCTTTTTTGTCTTAACATGTTTAATAGATTCTAATTATTTTACCGTTTCAAATTACACTTACTCATTTTTGTCATAAATCCATAAAATCCGCTGTCTAATAATAACATTAGAAACTTATCCTATACCTGCCGATTCCAATGCGTAATCTGGGCGGCCCGTTTTATCCGCGTCGTATATCCGCAAGGCATCTCTGACTATTTTGCGAACTCGTTCATCGTTCGCGACAAATGAAGATTCCACCCTCCCTGTAAATATGTTGATTCCTTTTTATGGTGTTACCACGCAATCGATAATATTTTAAAAAGCAAATAAACTTAAGAAAAACTGACTCACCAGTATTCGTATCCGTAGCGGTACCGGTACCGGTATCCACATTCGTATTCATATTCCTATTCACACCGACGCCCGATTCATGTCCTTCGGCCACAAGTATCGCACTTTGAACTGCTTTCAACAAATCTTTTTTCGACACTGATACTCCAAAATACTCGGCCAAGATTATTTCGACGAGTTTCTCCAAATCATTCTCACTGATCTGATCGAAACGAGTATTACAACATAACTTTAATTCTGAATACAATTTCTTCAAAGCGTTGAACTGTATGTACTTTCATTGCTCTAATTTCCTCGTCATACGTATCGACTAGATCACGATATTCCATACTTTTCTCCAACGATAAGCGTAATCTATTATCTTATGTCATTATATCGCTTTGAATCAAATAGAATCTCTTCGAACCATACTTGCGTACGTTCTTGGTACTTACATCGAGTCTCGACCAAACGAAATCGTTCTCCCTCAATTTCTCGATCGTTTCGTTCATATTTAAAAGACGATTTTGCAATGACGGCACGCGTAATAATAACAAAACGGAATTTCAATTCGATTGGATGCTTAAACGAACGAATATTAATTGTAAACAACCGACATTCTTACCGCTTGTTTCATAGTTTGATCCTCTAATCGACTGATTCTATTGTGCAACTTTTCGGCGATTGTCTTGAAGTCTTCTACATCTCCACAACGTTCTGCTTTAAAAGATGATACATCTCTATCGGCCAGAAAGAGTTCCGTCATTGTCCGGTGCTGGCCACGAAGTTGTCCAATGATAGCGTCGATCGAAAGTAACGACGTCGAAGAAATGTACAGTAAACACCAACTACCTGAAAAAATCAAATGCAACTTTTGTTAAAACTTTGTTGATTTCCATATTCGATACAGGTATCGCGAGAAGGATAGACGAAGGGGACTCACCACTCCGATGACATCAAGATATCGATCGTGTCCACATTCCCCGTGAAGCGCGAATACTCCAATTTTACATCGCCAGTCAAGCAATCCTACTCCCTCTATCCTTCTCCCGTCTTTTAACTTATCTATTTGCCTAACCCAGATTTGTTTAAATACTCGAATCGAATCAAATGTCATGTTACACGCGTGACGCGAAGATATTACAAAAACTAACATATGAACAGAATAGAAACAATTTTAGCAAACGAATGTGTTCAACAACATACGAACACACTTTTTAACAGCGTTCGCGACGTTGTTCTTACAGTCGATGGAACTCGTATTCATATTCGTATTCGGTATAAGTAAAAATGCTTTTCGAAATGATGTGAGAATAGCTGCTCAAATAGCTGTTGCGAATGCTCTTTATCATTCTCGCAAGATACATAACGCGACAGTACGTCACCACGCACGCTACAATAGTATTTATAATTCTACGTTAGTAAATGCAGACACGCGTATTCGTTATATAAATAAAACGATCGATTAATAAAACGGGCGACAAGAATCAAAAATTCTGCCACTGTGACACTTCCAACGTATACATACAATTACCTATGTATCAAAGAAAGCAAAATGTTAGTAAGCATTGTGGAAAATAAAACATCCGAGATTCCGACGAAATACAAGTTTGAAACAGGATGATAAAAGGACTGTCCTAGCGTAGTGCTTAACCGAAAGTTTACCGTGAAAAATCTCACGGAGAAAGAGTCTATATCGCGATCAATCACCAATCTAAATTCCAACCAATGTTCGGCATCTCGGGCAAAGACACGTTCACACTGGGTAGAATATATGCTGGGAAATTTCTCAGTTTCATTAAATATCCGACGAGAAAATCGCTTTCGAAAGATGTTATATTAAAAAAATCGTAATAGATGCGACTGCACGTCTCAGTGATATCATAGGGAATATCGTGCAGCAAATCCAGACTGATAACGTTCTGTTTTTTCACGGTGTAAACGACTGAAACAAAAAGAAAAAGAAACGCCAGAATAGCTGATATTTTATCGATCTGCTCGAGGACGCCACGTCAATTCTTTGAGTCTAGACTTCATTTTACGTTGCCGGTGAACATTTAAGAAAATCTTCATATTGTTAAGTTAAAATTGATTTGACATTTGTCAGCAATTACCCATTAGAATAAGCAATGGTAGTAGAGTGACCCAAAGGACCTTAGGACTTCTTTGCTGCATCCATTTTCGAATATTAGAAACTCTGCTCAGTAGCCACGAATCGAAGAAAAATGCTTTAACCATAAAGACATAAACATACTGCAGACAACGGTCAACGTATTGCCATGCTTTGTACCATTTAGATTCTGCAATCGAAAGAAATTCATAATTATATCAACCGATTTTCTGTATTATATAATTTGTTGGAATTACTGGTTCAACAATACCGTGTCTAGAGTATTCGTAAGAATCGTGATAATCTCTTCTTCTGACTGTCTTGAGCTTTAAAAACTCAAAGAACCTGTTAAACCACAAAGTAACGATCGATGTAAACCGTATGAGACGTTTCGTTATTGTCCATTGTTCGTTCGATCTGCTCGACATTGTTACCGCTTTGTCTAATTTTGTATTCGAGTCAATAGGGGCTGCGAAATTCAACTTGCGAGGGTCGACGCGTCTTAACGGCGAATCGGAAACCAGCAATTGTCTAGGACAAACAAAAAGGAGCACGTTGTACTTTTCTACAAAAGCAATAATCCGCATAATTTGTCAATATCTTTTTTCTTCATACCTTGAATGAGCATTCATTGATCCTCTAGAATCGGTATAAATCGTTTGTTTGTTGCAAAAGTGTTGTTCCACTACATATGTCTTCGTGTAATCGATTTTGGACTTTCTGTGCTCACTGATGTTCTGTGTCGAGCAACAAAGGTATCGATAACTCTGAAATACATCTTAGAACAATTTGATTTATATACTGTACTTACCAAAGCATTCAGGGAGATTGTTTCGTATCTGTCAGATAAATCTTCTTTTTCACCCTCCTCCGAAGAATAATCGCTAGTTACCATCCTGTGCGCAGAAATATCTTTGCTTTTCTTCTTATATTTTTCATTATACGAGTCGTCTTTCTTCTCGTTCTGACCATTTGGCCATTCTGGCCTTTTACTATGATTATTGAATGCATCCAAGGACATGAGTTCTTCCTTTCTTTCAGTTATCGTTTCCATGCTTTGATCGCGCATCTTGCTACCAGTACTGGATCTAATTAGCAAAAATAGTTGTAGTTTTAAAATTAAAATCACGATCGATATATCTTGCATTTACAAAGTTCTGAATGCAGACCTTTTGCCATTTATAATTTCTCCAGGCGTACTGGATCTATCTCTGCTTTGACTTCTCAAATTGTAATGGCGATCCAGGATCTCTGATTCCGCTAAGGTAGAGCTTGGAACCAAGGGAACTTCAGAACGAGATCTCCTTCCGCTTCGTAATTCATAATATTGTTGTTCGTTCTCCATAACGCTAACAAAATAAAAAATAATAAGTTATATCTCAAGAAAATACATGTTAACCAAACCTATACTTAAAGGGCATCGGCTCGAGATGATTTTAGAGACTGTAACATCTTATCGCATGCCTACTCTGTCAGCTAAAAATACTTATAATCCCTCCCAACTGAAAGATATCCGTACAAAGTCCTTCCCTGTTGGTTTCTATTTCAGGCATGCTTTTTCTTTTCGTCCCTTTCACTCTCATTGACTCGAACATTTTTTCGAGCAAACCCCCGTAACGCGGCAGCTTGAGATTTAACGCGTCGTGTAAACCGATACTATACATGTACACCGTACACAATGCGATATTACGTGTTTTTATTACTCTCTTCGTATACGTATATAAATATATGTGTATACTAATTCATCTATTGTATACGTATACAGGTGAACTAATTTCGTTGAAATCGCGAAACAATCGCGCAACACATAAAGATGATTCTCACATTCGATCGAATGAATCACAACTGTAAATAAAACACCATTCGAAACATTCACCGGAAAACTACCTTCCAGTATTCGAACTTAAACTATGAATATTACGAATACGTTGATAATGTAACGCAGTATAATCTCGTCATTCATATACCCGAAAAGTTTTCTATTTATAGACAACTTACCGATACTATATGATAGAAATTCTTGATTCTTCATAAATGATTAAACGTGTCGTGCCTTTAGATGGATACGTAAATGTTCAACATGTAATACAAATTGTGCAAAATTGTATTTTTCAATGTTGCTCGAAACTGTTTGTCAAAATTTATATATTTGACTAAGAGTAGTTGAGCACAACAGTTCCAACGAGTAGGAAGAAAACGATGCACAGTAATAGTGATGCGGTGTACTACTGCCAGCGCCAGCTTTACGACCACTTACGACTTACGGGGCATCGTGAGTCACGATTCGTGACCTCCCAAAACTTTTGCCGTTTTCTTATGCCCTCTACGATATATTGTGGCCGGAGTAAGAAACAGAAGGCCACCAACCGCATTTCGTCGGTGCAGAAGATTACTGAGAAGATTCTCATCTCTCAAACCTTATTCCAGGTTTATAGCAACTGAACATTTGTTAGGAGAGGGAATACAACTTGTATCCCTACTCTTTGATCGCACGATACACACACCGACATAATTTAAAATTTTGTCTGGTGATCCTGCTCAGAATCAGCGAGTTTCATCAGCAAATGATTAGGGTTACACAGGATTACAAATAATTCAATACGTACGTAGCGGGTTCATGCAAGTTTTACGACAGAATCCCTACACAATTTACTCCGAGTAATACAACAGTAATAGAATTCCTTTTTTGCGAATATATATTTATACATATATGTATGTATATCCCATATATATACTATATATGTTTCCTTGTGCGTGTACAATACATATACCCTACCCTACATATATGTAAATAGATATACACACCTACATAAAAGTAAAACTAAAGAATCAGCCATCTATGTATATAGTGCGACTGATGAATACTATATATGTACATATATATATATATTCGATATTTAATTCGATCGTGACGCCGTCAAATTAGTCGAGACGTGACTTGAACAGACTTGAAATCTCAGGTAACGATGAAAAGGGACCGTAGAGTGGCATGGAGTGAAATGTATGAGATTGTGAGCCACATATGATGATCATAGACTGACAACGGAGCGTGTAGATACTTACTCCAACCAGAGAGTAAATGAGAGTGCTCACTGGTGCTCACGCCCGGATTTTGGCCGTGCCCATTATGGTGCTGCCCCCTACTCTAGTGCTTAGCCTGGATCAGCTCCTACATCAACTCGCATTCCGGACAAGAACCTACATCGACTCGCAGTCCGTATAAGAAACTACATCGACTCTCAGTGGCTCTCAGTCCGGACAACATTATTTTTGGCCTTGACCAGAATAAAAAGTTTATATTGATTGATTCGCAGCACCCGTATTACATATCCCCTTTCGTATCAAACAATTTTTATCTGAATATGTTCTCCAAGTTCAGTCCCTCTCTCTTTCATGAAATTAAGGAAATATCATGTATTAAAATAACTGCAGAAAATAATTATTTAATAAGGTCAAATAAAAAGAAGGATTATATAGAAAATAATTATTTAATAAGGTCAAATAAATAGAAGTAGACACATTATACTAAACAAAAAAGATCGAACAACATTTTAGCTCATAAATAAGTAAAAAAATGTTTTTCCCCAGACGAGAATCGAACCCTAACCCACCGGGTGCGAGTCTAGTACGTTACTGCTACACCAGAACACTATTTGTTGTATACTTTCTTTACAATAACGGATTTAAGTACTAATAAATCTTTCTTTATGAATATCTCAACAATTATTGAGTCTTTGCCCCTATAATGGTATATATTCGTAAAAGGGAGATCGAGATCTATAAGTATACAAAGTTTCAACT
>CM052245.1:11093279-11134408 GCA_028455795.1 Lasioglossum marginatum | reverse complement strand
CGTGTGAACTACCTCTCGACTGATTGACACCGACGCGTTCCTTCGATTTTCACGTTACTGAAGTTTCGAACGCCTGACAAGGAGAAGGCAAGACCTTCCGGTCACCGATTTAGTTGAAACTTTGTATACTTATAGATCTCGATCTCCCTTTTACGAATATATACCATTATAGGGGCAAAGACTCAATAATTGTTGAGATATTCATAAAGAAAGATTTATTAGTACTTAAATCCGTTATTGTAAAGAAAGTATACAACAAATAGTGTTCTGGTGTAGCAGTAACGTACTAGACTCGCACTCGGTGGGTTAGGGTTCGATTCTCGTATGGGGGAAACTATTTTTTTACTTATTTATTATATTATATTTATTCGCTGTGTAACATTGACTTATTAATAAGAGATTATACAATTACAGTATTTAATCGATATACATTTCTACGTCAGGGATATCATTCTTTGAGTTTTGCCGAACGTAAAGAAGGACAGCCGAGCTCGAGAGGTCTCGGTCGCCGAGAAATGTAAACATAGCTAATCCAAACTTCCAACTTCTTTATTTTTCATTATTTTTTGATGGGACTTCGATGACCATATTTGTGACATTTTTCTAATAAAAATCGTACCAAATATGATATAATTCCGATGATATTTACTTGTGTAATAGCCAGTAATAAGCAATTAAAGTTTTGGGCGCAAGAAAGGATAGCGTATGGGAAACAAAGAGACGCAGAGAGTCGCAGTCGGCGACACAGTTCAAAGGCTCGCGCGTCCTTACAATGTATTACCAAGGAATAACTTTTTTATTATTACTTATTTTTTGATGACACTTCTGCTAATAGATTTGTGACATTTTTTCTGATTAAAATGATACCAAACACGATATAATTCAGATTATATACAGGTGTCTGGTCATTATGTATAGGTCAGATAAATATATCGGAGAGGCAACAGTAATGCAATGACGACACTTTTTCATTTTTAATTAATCTTTTATGAGACTTTTACCATCATATTTGTAATATTTCTCTGATCAAAATTTTTCTGATTATACATACATACATTCTATTTTTTTAATTGTCGATGGAGTAAGTTTTGGTGACAGACAATGAGAGTAAATAGTAAAGAAAGGGACACTGCAAATCGCATCGTCTCGTTCAAAATGGATTGGATAATATGAACAATGATTGCAAAATATGTCCGGTCCCGTAAATTCACTGTATAATAGTTGTCGGACCTCCGTTGAAAATTGCATCTACTTATTAGGAGGCATGAATTATTTACTCTCATTGTCTGTCACCAAAACTTACTCCATCGTATCGTAATCCTTCTGTTACACAGCGAATAAATATAATATAATAAATAAGTAAAAAAATGTTTTTCCCCAGACGAGAATCGAACCCTAACCCACCGGGTGCGAGTCTAGTACGTTAATGCTACACCAGAACACTATTTGTTGTATACTTTCTTTACAATAACGGATTTAAGTACTAATAAATCTTTCTTTATGAATATCTCAACAATTATTGAGTCTTTGCCCCTATAATGGTATATATTCGTAAAAGGGAGATCGAGATCTATAAGTATACAAAGTTTCAACTAAATCGGTGACCGGAAGGTCTTGCCTTCTCCTTGTCAGGCGTTCGAAACTTCAGTAACGTGAAAATCGAAGGAACGCGTCGGTGTCAATCAGTCGAGAGGTAGTTCACACGGACAGAGCAGAGGTACGCTTGTGTGTGGAGCGCGCACGCGCAGTCGGGCAGGCACCAACGGGATGGCACGGGCAGCGTGATCGGCAACACGTGAGGGGGGGCAGGGAAGGGGAAACCAACAGCTGTTGTGGGGAACGGATATTTTGACTCGCTGTAATGTGCTACATAGCATTATTGTTGAAAGATTGTCGTTGACAAAGCCTGGACGCGGAAAATATGAATGATTTCAAAAATTATTTCAATTACACAGAAAATAGTAAAATGTTCGTTTTGGGGAAACCAATTGGGTGGAAGCAAATGAACGTATGGAATCAATTGACTCTCAAACGGCTATATAGACGAATATTTACGAAAGAATGAAATGTTTCGCGTTTCTCTTATTTCCCATTCCATAGTTAAATTCCGACTTCCAAACTGAACATAATTTCTAAAAGTCCTAAGGAATTATATAAATAGTACCTGATAGTACCTTATGTGTAGCATTTTCTAGTTTGTTGGAAGTAGAGCTAAAATGTTGTTCGATCTTTTTTGTTGAGTATGATGTGTCTACTTCTGTAATCCTTCCTTTTATTTGACCTTATTAAATAATTATTTTCTGCAGTTATTTTAATACATGATATTTCCTTAATTTCATGAAAGAGAGAGGGACTGAACTTGGAGAACATATTCAGATAAAAATTGTTTGATATGAAAGAGGATATGTAATACGGGTGCTGCGAATCAATCAATATAAACTTTTTATTCTGGTCAAGGCCAAAAATAATGTTGTCCGGACTGAGAGCCACTGAGAGTCGATGTAGGTTCTTATACGGACTGCGAGTCGATGTAGGTTCTTGTCCGGAGTGCGAGTTGATGTAGGTTCTTGTCCGGACTGTGAGTTGATGTGCAGCCAATAGTGGCACGGCCAAAACCCGGGCGTGAGCACTCTCATTTACTCTCTGCTCCAACTTACTTGTACCTATTAGTACACACACATATCTAAAATACATACAAAAACAAAAGAGATAAAATCGTATAAAACGAAAGAGAAGTGTCGAGTTTACACGCTGGCAATAATATTATCGATGAAGATATTTAAGAGCGTTATAGAAAAGGAGTGCGACAATAGATGATTAATTAGTAAGAACAGTCTGTGACATTACGTTTGGCAGATTGTTGCAGCATGAATTATTACAAGGCTGGCCGAGGAGAGTGACTGTTGGTAGTTGGTAGTTGGTACAAACATTAGGTACATACTGTATATCAGTCTGGAGGGAACGAAAGGTTTGAAACTGTGGTCTGCAGGCTACGAGTGGCGGACTGTGGACTGTGGGAAGCGAGTGCAGATACAGATACGGGTCACCTAGCCACCAAACAAAATATGGACGCCGTAGGAATAAATACGTCCGATTCGGCGCAAAATGAGGAGGAAAGCATCGTGTCGACGGTGGAAATATGTCGTGTTTGTCTTCTGGGTAATCTAGTGATGCGGGACTTGTTTCTAGAGAACGAGGTTTCTTCTCTATCGGCGAAAGCGATGAGTTTTACAAACGTTAAGGTTAGACCTGCCATTTAGAGGTTACATTTTATAGAAAACGGAGCGAGATCGAATGTACATTCGTCTAACTAGAAAGATGAAAGAGCCTTTGATTAATAGCATGTTCTACGTCACGTTATTAGACAGATCTACACCTGTATGTACGTTTGGTATTTAATCGCGCGAGATTTTTTTCTGTTATGCAAACTTTTGCAAACAGAGTAAAGAAATTCAACGATATTATCGAACGAATAACTACATATGTAGAAGCTTGATTAACGGTGTTGTTCGATTGTTTTAGATGTTACCCGGCGATGGATTGCCAACGCGAGTATGTTGTATGTGCGCGGATAAACTTGAATCCGCGTACGAATTCAAGCTACAGGTGGAACAAGCAGACACGGTTCTAAGAGAGAAATTTGTCACGATGAACATGAAGGAGGAATTATTTTTGAACGAAGTCGAAGTACACCTGGAGGTAGGAGAGAGAAACGAGGACATAGAACGGATGCACATAGAGAATCATTATCAAAACACAGTAGAAACATTGGAGACAATGTCCGGAGATGAAAAGTCATCCCTTTTGAAGGATCAGTTGGCTTTGTTGCAAGTGGGGAAGTTGGCTGAACAGGAACAGACAATAACCGGTAGATAAAAGGTTTTCCTTTATAGAATTAAAAAGCTTTACTTTTACGTTCTATTAAAAGTCTTTTCGCGTTTAGAACAGCACAATAGTACGGTGATGGAAGAAGGGATCATGTCGGAACAGATGTTGGACGAGTGTTCCAATAGAGATGAAGATAACGGTAAGGCTGTGGACATTATAACCAAGGACGAAATAATCCTGAAACACGAAAATATATCGACGGTAGAGCACGATTACATATTGCAACAAGACTGCATACTGGAAAACAATAGTCAACGAAAAGAAGGAACAGGGGAAGAAGAGGAAGAACGAGAAGAGCAGCAGTTGATATCGGAAGAATCGTTTTCACGGGACGATTGCGTACAGTATGTGAATATGTTGGTGAAAGCAGCTGACGTGACTCATAGAGAAGACGGAGAAGACGAAGATCCGAGCGAAATCGAGCAGTCTCATGAAGAGTGTTCGAGAACAAATGCAAAGCTGGAAGAAGAGTCTCAGTGTCAAAGCGAGACAAGAAGAAGCAAACGTAAGCAACTTGAAAGTAGCACCGATCCCATGCGAGACTCCGACGAGGAGAATTATTTTGAAAACTTAAATCTAAGTTCGCGACTGAAGAAAGCCGAGGACTCCAATAAATCGGAAAGAATCTTTTTCATGTGTTACCTTTGCGACAAAGAGTTTTTATCAAAAAACGTTTTGCGGGAGCATATGCATTCTCACGAGGAAGTCCGAGAGGTATTGTCGTTGCGAAAATCCGTGGAGAAGCCAGAGAAAGACGTCGAAAAATGCAATAATCTCACGAAATTACCCCCATCTGGTAAAAGATCGAACAAATGCCCGTACTGCGGTAAACAATATATATACATAATATCGTTCAGCAAACATTTGAAGAAGCACGAGAAAGAGAAAGAAGAGGCGAAAGAGGAATCGTTGCCGTTGGAAATTTCATTTCACGAAGACGAGCACAGTTTGGATTTCGAAGATTTTGCGGATAAAGATAACATGAATTCGGAGTACCGAAAAAGAGTCAGGAAAAGAGTAGGCGTGGTTGTAACAAAATCGGAGAAAGAGGAACCAATGCAGACGGAGGAAGAGCAACAGGAAGGGGAGGAAGAAGCCGTAGACGAAGAAAAAGAGGACTCCGAGGGAACCGGATGCGAGGAGAAAGCGAAACGGAAAGAGAAAGAGACAAGCAGCGAGGATAAAGAAAGGATCTGTAATCGAAACGAAAATGGGGAACGAAAGAAACGCGAAGCACGCGTGGAATCGTCTTTCGCGTGCGACAAGTGTCTAGAAAAATTCTCTACTAGACGAGGTTTGCGGAAACACTCGATTTTGCATGCTGCTCTCAGATGTAGCGTGTGCGAAGAAGAATTCGACTCGTTGGAGAAGCTGAGGAACCATCGGGCGAAGCATGTCGTTGAAGGTGTACTGTCCGAACAAGATCTGGAAACGGGTACTGAGTTTCCACTTGATAGGGACAAGGATGGCTGTCGGGTTGTTGTGGACAAACGGAAAGAAGAAGAACAGGTACAAGGACCTCACGAAGGAAGAAGGCGGAAAGAGAAGGAGTGGGAACGGGTACGGGAACGAGAACGAGAAGGAGAATCCCAGACACAATTGTCGGAGAACGTGTTGAAGAGAAGCGCAAGGTAGGTAGCATGTAAAATTTGTCATACTGCACTCGTATACTCGTATACTACACGTTCAGAATTAAATCGGTTAAGAATCGTAAATGCTGACAATGATCGGACAATGATGTTGTTTTGTTTAGAAACACGGAGATGCATTCGGAGGTCGAGTTCAGTTGTAAGGTATGCCATCAGCGATACACAAGAATGGATTTGTTGCAAAGGCATATGGAGCAACACGAGCGTGTTAAAAATTACAAATGTACAGAATGCAATAAAACGTTCGGTAATGAACTGACTTTACGAAATCATCTTATAGCTACGAATCACAAAACTTTTGTCCGAGGACAGGAGTACGATCCGAACAAACGGATCAAACGTGTGGCTGCAAGAGCAGCTCAGAAAATAATTGATAAAATTAAGACGGAAGACGGCCTGGAAGATTACGAGGACGAAGATGAACGGGAGGAGAAGATAGCCGAGCGGAACTCCACGGACGGAAATTACGGACGGAACAAGCGTGAGATTTTGTCACCAAAGAAACACAATTACTCGAAAAAAGAGCTGGAATGCACAAGCTGTAACAAAAAGTGTAGCTCGAAACAGTCGCTAACGAAACACATGGAACAACACGTGAAGCAGGAGAAAACTGTCAAGGTGGAGAGGGAGCGGGAGAGAGAAAGAGAGAAAGAACGAGAGAGGGAGAGGGAGAGGGAGAAAGAAAGGCAAAGACAAAGGCAGGGCACCTTCGGGGACAAGAGAGAACGACAGAGGAGCTGCGCGAACAACGACGCGGTTGAATTGAGCGAGGTCAACAAGGACGATGACTACGATTCAGATTTCGAAAGCGGATTGGATTGGCCGATGGACAATCACGAATGCGTAAAGTGCAAGAAACGATACAGCACGAAGAAATCGTTGCTGCGCCATCAACTTTTGCACGAGGAACCGAACTTCGAATGCGACATTTGCAACGTGAAATTCTATCGTAAAGACAAATTGAAAGCTCACTACGACAAGTGCTCGGAAAAGAACCCCGACCAGGTGAGAAAATGCAACATCTGCGGGGACAGTTTCGAAAATAACGAGATATTGCGAGAGCATAGATCGAAACATGTGACAGAAGGCATTCTCACCGAGGAGGACCTGAGGGATATCGAGCCGCGGCCAGAAGAGAAGAAGCCGGGAGAGAAGATCGGTAGGAAAAGAAGGACCGATATAGTGGGATTGGAGTGTACCGAATGCAACAAACAGTATACCTCTAGGAAAGGACTACTGCGTCACATTCAGGTTCACGAAGGGAAGAAGTACCTTTGCGACATATGCCCGAAAAAGTTCTACAGAAGAGAACATTTGAAGATACACGTGGCCAAGCACAACATGATCAAACCGTACAAGTGTACGCGCTGTACGAAACGTTTCATCAAAGAAGAACAACTGACCAATCATTTGTCGAAACACGATCGAACATTTAAGAAGAATAAAGAAACTGATAGCTCGAAAAGATTTCTTTGCGAGATTTGCTCGAAAAGTTTCACCCAATCGACGACATTGATCGCGCATCTCAGGGCTCACAACGGCATTAAACCGTATGTTTGTGAGGTCTGTTCTCGACCGTTCACTACAAACGCCTATCTAAAGATGCACATGAGGACGCACACTCAAGAACGGCCGTACATTTGTCAGTACTGTTCGCGCGCTTTCGCCAGAGCCGACACGCTCGCCAATCACTTGACATCGCACACCGGCGAGGCCAAGTATCACTGCAAATATTGTCCGAAAAACTTCCGTCGCCTGAAATCCCTGAAGGAGCACGTTTTCATTCACACAGGTCAAAGACCATACGCTTGCCCGACTTGCGACCGCCGTTTCAACAACAACGGAAGTCGCTACGCCCATAGCAAGAGATGCAAACAAAACTTTGTTCAAAACCAGAATCGTGGCCAAACGTTGACGCAAGTACAATCTTCCCAGAATCAGCAAAGAATATTGCATCAGCAAACCACTCTTGGACAGACGCAACTGTTGAAAGCACAGAACATTAAAACTATTACGATCACTAGGCAACCAGATGCCGTTGCTGCCCAACACGTTGCGCAGCATCAAGAAATAATAATGCCCCTGATCTTTCCTTTAACCGTCACAGTCGCCGATATCAGCGAAGAAGTTATATTACCGGAAGGAACCAAATTGTTTACGACCACTTAAGCTGGAAAAGTTTATCGGCGTTTTTTTTTCAAACAATTGTCGCCTATCCGTCTACATACATCGGACAAGGTTGGAGCCTAGTGGTAGATGGATCGGCCACACCAGTCGATTTCTTCTCTCTTTCTCTCTTTGATCGTTGATCATTCGCGAGTTTTATTATAACGTCGGACACGTTTCCTCCGTGATAATTAATAAAGCGAGGCAAGGAGAGACATATATATATATATATGAGATATATATATATATATATATATATATATATATATATATATCAATGAATTACAAAAAAGATGGAACAGAGAGGGTGAAACAAGTATCGAAATTGCGAATCATCTGAGACGATCTTTTTAATTTTGTACTATACGTTGTATATCTCTGTTTATATCGAAACAAATTACGAAAGCTGTAGAATATATGGGGATATAAGATGACACAGTCTCGAAAGTATAACAAACAATGAGGGAGAATAGGAACTGTGCTTTCTCTTGTTTTCGACGAATACAAGATTTATTATTCACATCAAATATGCTATTTTTAAACATATTCTCATTATTTCTGAACCGTTCTTCACTTTAATGGTTCATTTAGTTTCCGGCTAAAACAATTCACGATAAGAATACGTGTTACGTTTGAACACATAAGCAACAAAAAACAGTTAAAGAAATATGAGTACACACATCCACATACGTGTATATACGTATGCTTATTGCTATAACAGCTAAATCGTTGTAGAAATTCTCTTCTGAGAATGCATCTTCTTTTTACTTTGTTTTCTTTTCCTCTAGATTTAGTTAACTTTCGATGCAAGCGTTGCGCGCACAAACATCTCTCGGAAGGGTTGGACATTCGCTAGCGAAGCAATACGTTGTTTTTTCAGTTGAATAGTTCATTTTATTTTATTATGACGATAAACTTTGATGTACATACCGATTGATTTTTAAGAGAACCATTATCCAAAGATTGTATCATAAATTACACGACGAGTGTAACATAATTTTTTACGAAATATGACTTTCGGTCGTTAGATTACAATAAAAACACGATGTAAAATTGTATACAAAATTCATTGCATCGGTAGTAACGCCAGAAAAACGAATGTACTCCCTGTAATAACGTGTTGATTTCGATCGATAGATGCAAACGTATTCGCTATCCATTATACCTAGTATACGATATCTTCGTACGTATTTATTCGATCGATTCGTTCCATTCTTCAAAAATCTACAAAGTTTCCGAACGTTCTTTTGTTTTATTGTTATTGTTATTCTTATCTTATTTATGGACATGCATACAACTATGCAATACTAAGTACAGTAAATCCTCTATAGTCGTAAAAGCTTCGGGGAGCTTCGTTTGCAAAGTTCGTTGACGGACACTATTTTTTTGAGTTTCGAAGACCGAGCCGAACGTAGAGAAGGACAGCTATGTAAAGAGAGACCGCGCGCGGCCGAAATGACTGCGACTCTCCGCGTCTCTTTCTTCCCCATACGCTGTCCTTGAGCCCGAAACTTTCATCGTCAATTAAACCACTAAATACAGTTGAAATAGTATCGTGTTTGGTATTATTTTAATCAGAAAAATGCCACAAATATATTGGTTCATAAAAAAATAAGTAATAATAAAAGAATGTTTATATTGGTATTTCATTGTGAGGACGCGCGGGCCTTTGAACTGTGCCGGCGACTGCGACTCTCCGCGTCGCATTAGTAGTGGTTCACACCGATATACCCGAGCCGAGATCAGATTACTACAGTGGAGGGGATATTTTTTTGCATTCATCGTGTACGACCTTTTTGCGACTATAGAGGATTTACTGTAAGTATATTGATGAATTGGCAAAAAACCACGATCGAGGATGGTAGAAAAACCGTTGCAACTATCGGTAGTACCCTTTTACTGCAAGTTTACGTTCATTAAACATGGACCGTATTTTGTGATTTATTTGTACATAAACGTAAATACTGTGAATAAAGCATTTGTAGTGGTATCAAAGTATTTCATATCACGCTTCTCGGTACGAATTCGACGATAGTGTAAGTTAGTTATATTCACTGTCAGATGAAAAAATGGAACGGTCTCGATAAAATGCGATTTGTTCGATTCATATTTTATTAGGTTTTTGGCAGACGTTTCATTGTTCATGTCCTTAAATCTCCATGAATAGGCAGACGTTTATCCGTCGATCACCCACAAGACATTTATACCTGAAGTACCTAAATTTACACGACCCAACATACCGTTATCTCTCGTCTTAACGATATATAGGAACAATAGTAATATATGAAATAAGTTGTTTCTACCCTGAAACCGAATGAAAAAGACGATTAAGTGTTAAATGTCGATCGTGAATACCAACTGCCCCGATTCGAAATTTAATAAACGTATTCACCCGCTGTATTTCTTCGTAGTCGTTGGGCAACGAATCACCGCTGTGCGTTAAACTGTAATAAGGTGGGTTTATGGATTGGCACACTATAATGGGTCCTTTGCTACGTGGTAACGACATTCCAGATCTAGCCATGTATCTGGAGGTAAAGGGTCGTGCGTCGGGTTGATCTAATGGCGCTTCTAATTGCGTGTCCATGTATGTAGACACCAAATGCATGATTATCTACACAAGTTTCAGATGTGCCCATTAAACAGGTCATTCTAAGTACATTTCCTACATTCTACACAATTCACGGCACACGAGACTTGGTAAATTACCGCCGAATCTGTCGGTAGGCTAGAATCCCATTCTTTGCCACCGTGACAACCACCGCCGTTCCATTTGAATTCGCTCATAGAGCCTCCTTTCGCGAGTATTTTGATCCTATTGATTAAATATTCCTGATTATTGGAAAGCTCCAAAAACGGTACCAAAGTCGGTAATGTGGGAATTGCGGTAACTAAAAACGGTGCTTGAGCAAGTTTTCGCAGTCTATCCAATCCCACGTGTCCTGGTTGGGAATCGCTCAATCCGTGACGAACTAGAGCCGAGCAAACATTATCAATTTCCATAGCTACACGTTCGACAACGGTCTTACTGATCCACTAAAATGCAGAGTACAGAACGGTGTCGTGATTAACTTGTGCTCAGCACGCAACACTCAAAGCAGTTACTTCGAATAAAATTAGTAAACTTCCGATGTTTATGCAAAATAAAAAGTTTGTGCATCAATTGCGGGATGCAGGAATTAAATATAAATTTATCTCTCAAAATCTTTTAATATTTTCACTGTTTTAAATTGCACTTGCTCATTTTTCTTATAATGCATAAAATCCGGAGTCTAATAATTAGTTTGACTTACCATTCGTAGATTAGCCGTCCACTCGTTCACTTTGTTAGGATCGATTCTATATTTTCTCCAAACATCCGATACTCCGAGCATACCTCTCGGTGAATGTCCTTCTTCTGCGCCGGGGCTAGCAGACTTTGACTTATCTACAAAGTTGGAATACATGTGCGTATCGATAACATGATTCAAGCTTGACTATCTTACAAATATGCTACTCTATAACGATACCAATAATAGGTGCTAACTGGTACGCGCATCTTCTCAATAAAGGCGAAACCTCCCCTGGACTTCTAATCGCAGGATGCGACCAGAACGAGCTAAGCAAGTTGGAGGGTTGATCGATATCGGTGGACAGAATGTGCTTCCTTTGTCGAGTTTCTTCCAAATAATTTTGTAGTTCTTTCTCGCTTTGAATTAAATCCTCACCAGTTAAATTTCCATTCGTCGAAGTATTAAGGGATTTATTGAACGAGCCATTGGGGCTTGACGTGGATTTCTGAGACATTGGACTGCCATACTTGCAAAACGGACTGGTCGATGTAAAGTTCTCTTGAGAAAAGGAAAAAAGAAAATGTTACTAAATACAATATGTGTTTGTACGTTCAAAAATTAGAATACCAAGAAAACAAATACGTTTCGTACTGGATTCGTTCAATCCTGGAGAACCCAGAGACGTCAAACGTCTGTTCAGACTAATGCATGACAAATTCAAAGGAAATATTGGCTCCAATGACTTTTGAGGCGAGGGAATTTCATTTTTGAAAATAGGATCGTCCTCTGATACTCCTAACAATCGTCTTTGTCTAGGACTTAAGATAACTGGCTTTAAAGTGAAAGTTGCCCAAGTGTATCGTACGATGTGATAAAGAGCATTCAATGCGAATATAGAGGCTAGACACCATTCGACCCAACAAAATGGTTTGTATGCGGCGCCTCCGTACAATCTGCAAGACAATTGAGAAAATGGTGTAAGCTTTGATCTTTAATGCTGATCAGTAGACTGCGGATCTTTATGCATTTATGAAAAATTTGTTGAGTGAAATATAAACCAGTAAAAGATTTGAAAAATTCAAGAATGTTGTGATGTTGTTTTTAATGCATCAAAGTCGTTAAGGGATGAAATCAATTTTTATTTTATTCCTGCTGGCCACAATCAATGCAAAACATTTTTATTTTGCATAAAGATCCACAGTCTACTGATCATGTTGATTTATTCCAAATACTTGTCTCTTACATGTCGAATACGATGATTCCAAGCAAAGAGCTGTTGACGAAAAACCACGTAATGCTGTTTCTGGCTTTATTTTGAGCCTGTCTGACATCGAGTGTCTGCTCTACTTGAGGTTTAGCGGTTAAAACTCTAAAAGCGTATTATTATTTAAATATATCAAATTCGACAAACAGACATTCTAACCTTTCTTGAAACCAAATCTTTTGAGTTAGCCGGCTTACCTTGCATTTGGAGAAATACATCGCATAGGAGAATGAAAACTGCTCATCTTTTATCGATATAGCCTATAACTACTTTCCCAATACCCGTTTACTAAACAAAAAAAATAACAAAAATAGTAACTTCGTAAAATGTGCCTTCGTTGAGCGCTACGCTAAAACGAATTTATACGGTTCGCGCGTCGCGCGCCGTGCTAGCGTTATCTCGGATGCTTCGGATACGTTCGAAAAAGCCAATGGACGACCGAGTCTATTCAAATTTCTATTGGTGGGTACGCAATGGTACGAATCACCTATAATTTCGATTTCATTCGAATACAATGACTCGCATGGCGAGATAAAAGTTGTATATTTTAGTCGCAACTGGGAGAAGCGGATGATAGCGAAGAATAAACAATTTTAACATGTTCAATTTTTGTATTTCAAGATGCAGATGATTTAGTTAGTTTAACAAGAATCTTATTCTTTGCCACGTTATCGCCTATCGAACACAAAATATCTTCAACTGTTCCGTTCATGGTCGCTCTAATGATATGCTGTGAAGAAATCAAATAAATTTTCAATTAACGATTGGATAATAATTTAATAATGTTTACGTTTATTAATAATGTTTAAAGTTTAATTTAATAATGTTTAAAGATGAAAAACCCACCTCCATCTTCATGGCAGTAATAACGAGCAAAGCATCGCCGGCTTTTACAGAGCTTCCTTTTGCAACAAATAGCTTTTCTACTAGACCAGGCATAGGACTTAGCGCTTTGCATGGATCTACCTCAAAATCGTTACTTGTAATATTGGAAAGAAATTTCATAGAGGGTTCAACGAATTGCCACTCTCGATCCTACAAGTACTCAGAGATTAACGAAATTGGACACTTTAAAGTGTATATTAACAAAGAAAATATACTAACTTTGGTAAATAAATGAATCTTGTTATGAATCTTGATCACCGACGCTCTGGTGATTTGCCCATCAATTTCGGTACACAATTCTAACGTTGAGTTGTCTTTCTTTTTTAATGTGCCTGTTACCCTTCTCCACGGACCGATTTTACCTATTCTGACAGAATAAACTTCGGGCTCGATATGTTTTACTTCGATATCGATATCGCTGTTGCAAACATTAAAACGAAAAGCTCTCGTTAAAGTATGATTTAATCTAGATCCAATTTCTGTAGCAAAAGGGCTGAAAGGGTCGGTAGTAGCAAGCGCAGATTGCAAAGACAGAAGGTCTTCGTAGAATATCGAAGCGAGAACCGCTTGTATCACGACCGAGTGTGGAACACGTAACTTGGGAAACAGTTCTTGGTGATGTTCCTTTATGAATCCTGTATGTACTTCGCCTTGTCGAAAACTAGGATGAGAACATAAATCCTTGATGAATTCTATATTGGTGTCCAGTCCAGCTATCTGAAAATTATATGGGAGAATTTCATGATGATGCATATACGGTTGCATAGATTACATACATTACATTACTGTATCGATACTTACGTTGTATTCGCTTAATTTCGATCTAAGTACGGCCAACGCTTCTCCTCTGTCGTTTCCCCAGACAATTAATTTCGCGATCATAGGATCGTAATGTACCGAGACTTCATTTTTCTCGCGAACTCCTGTATCAATCCTAATCATCTTTGGCAGAATCTTCGGTGTTCTCAAGTATAACAGCTGACCAGCTCCTGGTAGGAAACCATCCCTTGGATTCTATTGTTTAATTTAACAGGAAAAACGAAAGGAACAGAAGAAGCAACTAAATGATACGAGAGTACAAGAAGAAACCAAAGAGTCAATCGACCACCTACAAAAATCTCTAAAGCGAAACAAAGAGTCGAATATAAAATTTTCTGGATAAAAAATTAGCTACCTCGGCGTAAATCCTTGCTTCGAATGCGTGTCCAGAGAGTCCTATTTCTTCCTGTTTTAGTGGAAGTTTTTCTCCTGCCGCAACTCGTAATTGCCATTCCACTAAATCCAGCCCAGTAATTGCTTCAGTGATGGGATGCTCCACTTGAAGCCGAGTATTCATTTCCATAAAATGAAAATTATTCGTGTTACGATCCATTATAAATTCCACTGTGCCCGCGCCAACGTATCCTACTGCTTTGGCAGCCTGTATTGCTGTCATTCCAAGATTGGATCTTATGTCCGCTGAGATGCCAGGCTACAATACATCATGTACACGTGATATATCTATCATATAATTTGTTTTCAATTGATTCATACCGCAGGAGCTTCTTCGATGATCTTCTGATGTCTCCTCTGAACGGAGCAGTCTCTTTCAAACATGTGTACAACATTTCCGTGCTTGTCTGCAAAAACTTGTACTTCGATGTGTCTTGATTCGGGGATGTAATGTTCGAGCAAAACAGCTCCATCACCGAATGCTTTCTCAGCTTCGGTTCTGGCAGCCTCTAAAGCTTCCACAAACTGTGACTCCTCGAAAACGATTCTCATTCCCTTTCCTCCTCCACCACGTACAGCTTTAATCATTAATGGAAAACCTATTCTTTTTGCTTGCAGTAGCAAACTTTCGTTAGACTGCTCATCTCCGTGATATCCTGCAACGGTCGTTCACAAAGTTTTTCTATTATATCCATGTGAACATACTGTTATATGCTGTGTTAAGTTTACTATGCTCGTTTTTGTTAGACCATTCCTGATCATTAGACAGCGGATCTTTATGCAAAATAAACATTTCCCTCCTGAATTCGAACAAACCGGCGTGACATAGACATTTATTTTCTCTGTTAATCTGTTCAATAGATCTTGAAAAAGATATAAAAGTATTTTTAAATGCATAAAATCCACTGCCTACTGATCATGGAAAAATATACTTAGTTTGTAAAAGGTATCGAGAAAAGTGATTCTGAACTATTCTTCGTTGGTTCAAGCAGCCAACCAAATTACAAAAACGACCAATATAAATGAAACACATTGTATATCCTGAGATAAGATCTTTGTACCAGCTATAACGGGAACTCCGGCTGCCACCATTATAGCTTTCGAGGTATTCTTTATTCCCATATCTCTAATTGCATTTGTCGGTGGTCCAATAAATGTAATGTTCTCTTCTTTGCAAAGTTCTGCAAATTCTGCATTTTCCGAAAGGAATCCATAACCAGGATGTATCGCTTGACACTTTGATTTTTTTGCTATAGATATAAGTTTATCCTGATGCAAGTAGCTTTGACTGGAAGGTGCTGGACCGATACAGTATGCTTCGTCTGCCTGCTCCACATGCATAGCATTACGATCAGCCTCGCTATATACAGCAACAGTTTGAATTCCTAGCCTCTTGGCAGTTTTCGCAATACGACATGCTATTTCTCCTCTATTCGCAATTAGGATCTGTAATCGACAAACGAAAGTGTATTTAATAATTATAAACTTATTTTCCAAGATGTTACTTAAAATTTTGAATCTTACTTTCTCAAACCTGGTTGTTGAAATTCTTGAGATCTGCATATTTCGAACATTTTTAGTCAACTTGCTATAATATAATGTTTTATATAAATAGTTAATAATTTATCTATAGCAGCATCGGTTTGTTAAAGTTTACTTACCGTACAGAAAAAACATTCATTTTTTGAAATTGATTGTTCCAATGTTCTGAAGAACTAAATCTACATAGAAATTACCAATTTGTTTATTCATTACTTCTGCTACCAAGAAATGAATACGCATAAACTGAGCAACCGTTAATTTGTTATCGAAAGGTTAAACGAGCATTTTTTCGCGCAGCAATAGATAAGATAATTCCATAAACATGAACACAATTTTTTATATGGCTCCACAGATGATTACATCACTATGTAGTGTAAATTAATGATTTTCGTGTAAAATGCAAATTGATTCTCGTTACGCGGTATCATCGCGTACTTATTGTTAGTAATACGATCCTACGGATGTTTAACTTTCCTTTAAAACTTGGAAAAAAAATTTGGCCCATGAGGGGATCGAACCTTCGCGTTATTAGCACGATGCTCTAATTTTTTTTTTAAAAACTTTATTCAGGAAACAATGAAAAACAAAATTACACATTGTTACATGTAGAGAATACACTACAACACATATTGAAAACAAAAAAGAATATATGGACGAGTTGTACATATGGTCAATAGACTAACGCTCACAACCACTTTTCCTTATTCTATGTCTTAAAGGCTGATCTTATACATAACTATAACTATTTTTGAGCTTTATCCATAATTCTGGATTCTTTTTCTTTTTGCGAGTTCTAATTCTTCTGTAAAAAATAACAGGAAAAAGACGGAATTTTAATATATACAGAAAACTTAGATGACTACCACATACACACTATTATTTACATACTCATTCATTCACTCTCTAGACACTCTAACCAACTGAGCTAATGGGCCTGTGCCGTTTGTTCAAATGGAGAAGACGAATATAAATTAAATATCAAAAATAAAGTGCAAACACTTCGTTGAATAAAGTTACAAAATTCATTTCAATATCAATTTCATTTACAATAAATATTACAACAAGTTCAGTTTTATAAAGATAAATACATGTTTTCTCTAAACGATGCAGACTATCTTGCAAGTATGTAGTTTATAATGTTATAACGTTATCAATTTAAAAAAAAAGAAAGAAAGAACAAATTAAAACAGTAAATGAGGTGAAAAACCATGACAGTTTTTTAATCTTTTTGTATGCGGTTCGTAATCGCACACTTCTATATCTGATTCTGATGTTGTATCGATTTCAATTATATTAACAGTTCTTCTCTGGTCATCTAGTTCCAATACTTCCTCATCCTCACCAGAACATACATCTATCTCTGACTCTATATCATTATCTTGATTTTTAAAATCTATCGTCCTAGATATAAAAGAACTGTAGTCGTCTTTGGAGTTTTCCATGCTGTTTGAGGTATTATCCTCCTGCTCACTTTCCAGTTTGGTAATACTATCTATAGAATTGTTATCGATTATGTTGTATAAAGGTATATCTGTTTCGACAGTATTATTGACTGGGTATTCGAGCACGGTCTCATCTTTTATCAGTTTATTATCAATCGTATTCGCATTCTCTAATGAACAAATAGACTTCTCATTCTGAACTATGTTGGTACATTTGACGTTTACGTTCGAGATAGAGGTGTTGTTTGGAGAACAGAGCGAAATCAGTAATTGAGTGCGCAGATTTATATACGACTGTATATTTTGAAAGCATCTAAGACACAAATTAACCAACTGCTGGTTCGTTTCTATGATCTGTGAACCGATAATTGTGTATTATAGTTATATGCTAAATAATTTAAAAATAAATTATTCCAAAAAAACATATACAATATATATATATACCTTCAGGCCTGTAATTAATTCGATGCTGTCACTTAATCTGATTTGTTTCGTGTTTTCCTTGGTTTCTTCAGAATTTTTAGAGTGTACAGAAATCCATAAATTTTCATCAAATATGTTTTTCCGTTCATCAACTGGAATCGATTTGAAGCATCCACAACAAACACTTTGCTATATATATAAACATGTAAACGTGTAATTAATATTATTAAGAAGAAAAAGATTAGGTTATGCTCGATAAAATTTTGGTTATATTACGAAGAGCGCAAATCTCGCTTACCATTTTGTATCAAACTGAAAAGTATAGTATTTGCGTTTTTAAAGAAATCTTGGACAGTTTCAACAAATTATTTGAATGTCTTTCGATACACTTGTATCATGCAACGTTATGGTAAACAACAGAACTAAAATTGGCTGAAATTAAATTACGCAGGAAATATACCGGCGGTATACATATATATATACATATATATATATAAAACGACATATACTTTCATATTGAAATCGTTTTGTATATTGTTGTACAATCAGTACAATATATATTTTAAACTTAGTAGGTTTTTTGAATATTACTGTGGAAAACAAAGAAAAACCACTATGTATATGCTATGATAATTCTTTATTATACTGTATAATGTAATTGTTGTTTTAAATTTGGTGATCCTGCACTGGAGAGGATATTAAATTTAAAAGAACACAATCCGCTTCTAAAATCGTTAAATCGGTAGTTGATCCTAAGAATCTTGTAGACAGTTCCAAATCCTTTATTCTGAGATTGACTTTTGAACCTTTAACGTATTTACTGGAAAACAACAGGACAAATAAGGTTTCGTTATGACAGTAATATTTTTATGACTTACCTCGAGTTCTTTTTAGGTTTTGGACACACGCAATGAAATTTCCATCCAAAGTCAATATATAAATCATTCCCAACAACATTGAAAACTTCTCCAACTACAACCTTTCCTTCGGGATCCCCAAGCTAAAATGCAAACAGATTCTATAAGAAAAATGTTGAAAGCAGATCGATTACAATAATATAGAATATGGAAGATTTACGTCTATAAATTTGGAATGTCGAAGCATCGTAGCAAACGGACGAGGCTGTGATTGTTTTGGAACATCATCGGTACTTTCGAGGGTCGCGAATTTCTTGTAAGCTTGAGCGAATCCACTTGGCTGTAATCTTGTAATATCAACATTTTGTTCTTCCGTATCTTTTACCCCTTCGCTTGAACTTTTCTCTGTATTATATTTTCGTACGAGCAGTGAATTTGCCCGGAGTTTATGAATTATGTGTAACTGTCTTATCATTCTTCTGCAGCACAGTATTCCCTCCATGTTCCCATATGAAAAGCATGCGTTTTGCTGACACCAGCTGACACTATTTGGTGTATAGGTTATGTTCAACCATTCGCCTTCTCTTTAGCTCTGGTAGTTTCTACGTAAATACATGTACTCAATTTGCTATTGAAAATAAAATTAATATTGACAAACAAACTTACGATTGTAAGGTAATTTTCGATAAACATTCAAGTAAATTATACGGCTAATATTCCATGAGAATGAAGTGAAAAATCATTTGATTTAAATGTTACTAAATCGTACAATGTTAAAACTTTGTTGAAATGAATCGTTAATTAAAAAGATCGAGTTTATGCGTGTTGAGCTTCTTACACTTTTTGAGATTAAATATTATCAAGAAAAACCATAAGGTACTTTTAGTTAAGTAAAGAGTCTTGTGTAATACAAGTTATTGTACGCAGTTTACATAATCTGTTTCGTGCAAAACAATATGTATATTGAATTTTTCAGATAACTTTGCAGAAATGTCTACAGGCGGTGCGTTATTTAAATTGTTTTCTAGAAGTATTTCCACAACAACAACGTCTAACGAAATAATCAAATTAACACGATTAAGGGTTGTGGATAATAGCGAAATAGGAAAGCAAGCTATGATGGAAGGAAAACCACCGCGTTGCATACATGTTTACAATAAAAAAGGAGTCGGATATATAGGTGAGTCTATCGACGGTAGATTCAATCATTGGTTCTCTCTCATGGTTTCCTTTAAACAATATAGGAGACAGAGTGTTGGTTGCGATAAAAGGAGAGAAGAAGAAAGGTATATTGGTCGGCTTAAAACAGACTCAGAATCCAAAAGTTCCAAAATTTGACAGTAACAACTTAGTTCTGATAGACGACAATGGAACACCTGTCGGAACCAGAATTCATGTACCGATTCCACATATTTTACGAACAATTATGAAAGAAAAGACGCACAGCAAGGGAGCCGATTATACCAAATTACTAGCCATTGCTACAAAATTTGTTTAAGCGATTCGTCTTTGTAGAACAATTCATAATGTTATTGTATTGTGTATGTTATTAAAAGATCTCGCTATGTGTTTAAGCGTAATGACCTAGTCACTGTATTTCTTGTATAAGCTAGAGAATACATACTGTAAAAGAACATTCGAAAATTAAGGAGTCAATGTAAGGGTTTTTTTTTATTGAAAGAATACGATTTTAGATTACAAGATGTATAAGTCTTCAGGTACAGAATTTAAAGTTTACATGCCTGTGTACATATATGGCAATGTAGGATAATGTATGGAGTATGGAAGTACACAGTTAAAAGAATGCGTGTCACCATCTACGGTGTGACGTTCAAGCTTTCAACATCCATTTTACTCGTGTAACACCACGGCACAGATGATGTATAGAAGGTAATATCAGAGAGTAAATTTACTCTCTGGTAATATCACAGTTAGTTTTTCGCGCATTTTTCGCGGTCGTAAAATATCGAGTCGATAAGCCAGACCCGGGATCACGGAAGCCAATCAAGTGTACTCTCTATTATTATCTTATGCATCTTGTGAGATAATCTCATGGTTTCTTGATTATGACGGCATTTAAACAATGCGTATCATTTGAATGTTTACCGATTGGTATACACACATTCATTAAAATGTTTTGTTTTCTGCTTATTATTCGATAAACATGAATCAAAATGCATTAAGATTAGAAGTGGAAGCGATTACGTTGCGTATTCACCCAAAAAACGTATTCACCCAGACGATTCTACACACATGTAACATAGTTTGTGCATGTAAGTAGGTAAAAGTACCTACACGTAAGTACTTACATGTATCCTTGCGTATCTTGTGACTACAGTACCAGTGGTTAATTCTTACAAATGGCGACTCCCGGAGAAGCACGCCGACTCGTTTAACCGCGAGGATTTTTCGCTGACGAATTTCATAGAAACAAGTATTATACGTACGTTTACAACGTACAGATACACGTTTGCTGAAATATTTTCAGTGTATCGGCATTCGTATCGGAAAAATCAAAATTCGCGAAATCGTTGTTAACCATACAATCGAGGAAAAATGGGAAATGTACTAGCCGCTGCAGCTCCACCGCCACCACCACCGCCGCCGCCACCACCTCCAGGTACAAGTGTACTGCCCAATGTAGGAAAGCAAGATTCATCCACGGGACTATTCGCGTCCACCGATGTCGCGGAACGTATGGAAAATCCAGGCACGATCGAGGACCTCCATAAGAAATGCAAAGGTATCTCCATCGATTAAACGCGATGAGTACTATTAATGTAATAAGTTCTACTAATTTAATGAGTTTTACTAATGTGCATTAACGTTATGGCAGATGTGTTTCCTGTAAATTTCGAAGGAGCAAAGTTGATGGTCAGTAAGGGACTCAGTAATCACTTCCAAATTTCTCATACGATAAACTTGAGTTCCTGCAGTCCGTCTGGATACAGATTCGGAGCAACGTACGTTGGTACGAAACAACCAGTACCTACGGAAGGTTATCCGGTATTGCTAGGGGACATCGATCCAAGCGGAAATCTTAATGCCAATGTGATTCATCAGTTCGGACAGAGATTAAGAGGAAAGCTAGCGACTCAAGTACAGAAAAATAAATTTACCGCTGTGCAGATGACAACGGATTATCGTGGCGCCGCCTATACAGCCTCTTTGACAGTAGCCAATCCAGATATAGTCGACGCTTCTGGTAAGCACGCGAGATATAGAATAGTGGAATCACGAATGTAATATTACAGCGTACGTAGAGGGATAAATTGTTTTCAGGCGTTTTTGTGATGCACTACCTTCATAGTGTAACACCGTCTGTCGCACTCGGAGGAGAACTGGCCTATCAACGTGGACCCGGTGTACCAGGTGGTCAAGTAGCTGTTGTTTCGCTTGCCGGAAGATACACGAATGGAGATTCCACCATTAGTGGTAGTCTCGGTGTGTTTTTTTAAATTCGATTCCAACTTGAAATTCTAATGTTGTTGGAAACGTGTCTCGATCTTAATATGCCCGTTTTTCCATCAGGATTATCTGGTTGTCATCTCTGCTTTCATCAGAGAGCCAGTCAACAGTTGCAAGTTGGTGCAGAGTTAGAAATTAATAGCCGGATACAGGAAGCTACAGGAACTATTGCTTATCAAGTGGATTTACCCAAGGCCGATTTAGTGTTTAGAGGTATAGTATTCGTTTTCGATCGGATGCAGCGAAATTTTCGTAAAGAAAGCTTAAAATAATTGGGGATTTCTTTTTGTAGGAAGCGTCGACACGAATTGGACGGTAGGTGCAGTCTTGGAAAAGAAATTACAACCACTGCCATTTTCGTTCGCTTTAAGCGGCATGATGAATCATAGCAAACAACACTTTAGATTGGGCTGTGGCCTAATAATCGGTTAAGGATAGTCTCCTAGTTGGATACCAATTGCGTACCCGATCTAGTCGATCGGTTGGAGTTGGAAACGGGAAGCGATCAGAGTATTTCGATTTCTGTGCACTCTTCCAACGAGAACGTTGCAATTTGCGCCAATAATACCTAATCACTTCCTTTCTCTTTGTTGATTACCTCATCGATTCACCACCGTGTTTATACGTTTGTTTTGTTGGTTTATCTTTGATTAAAGAATTCTTTGATTAAAGTGGTATATGTACGTTCCTTGATTCTGTGGCATGTGCCCGTCCATTGTCTTGTGCGTACTAAAGGTGTGAAATCATAGCATGGAATTGTAAATTTTAACCGCGGTCATAGAATGCATTTATTTTATAACTATCCGGAATACAATGGCAACCAGATACATGTAAATCTTTTCGTGCGTGCACGTGCTCGCGCATTTAAATCAGAGAGTACGTTGAACGGAGGGAACTATTTCGTAGAAGATTGCAAAACGAATTACATTGTACCTAATACCAGTGCTACCCACGTTTTCTGCGAAGAATGTAACAAATGAAAAACCGTTTAATGTTCTTACGATACGCGACACAGTATACAGGATATAGGATAGATAGAAGGCGTCCGAGTCGAACACGAACATGCAATTTTTCAGAGTATGTTTTTCCTCCATTTTCCTTCCTCTGAAAAAAAGAAAACTGTACGCGTTCTACGCGAGCATTTCTGTAGGTCACAACGTAGAACTGTACACTGCACAGGGTACAAATCAGTTTCGAATATTGTTTTCCCAGAACTGTACCGAAATTGTGAATGGGGAACACGAGTAGATATACATATATGTAGATGCGATAATTAATCTGGCCAGAATCGAACACGTTCAAGGGAAAATAGAATAAAGTTGACTTTAAGAAACGTGTTTGAACGAGTTTTTTTATCCTCTATTTCTCATTGATCTTTCGAATGCGTTTCGCGGAACGGGGCATCATCTGGTTTTCGAGATTATTAACAGATGAAATTCGACTAAAATCAAAATTCTAAGAGAAAGCGAAAAAACATGCACGATAGACATAGTCCATGGAAGATCGATGTAGGTCATACCGTGATACTAGAGTATACATTTTTACGGCAGTTATCGGTACGTGACGACATGCGACTCGTAGAATTGGTATAAGAATAAGGTTGCGCGTCGACGGCAAAGTTGAAATTGACCTTTGGCCGGTTGTCCAATCCTCCATTTTTGTTGTACGTATATGTATACTTAGTTTCGTGTTGAGTTGTCTTCACCTTGGAGGGGGATACCGGCATAGTTTCGCGTGGGTAATTAACCGAAAGCGATAACGACAATTTGCTGGTTCGTTTTGCTAGCAATGCAATTCAATATATTGTTTTTGTCCTTCATTGAAGGTACCATTGCGCGGTAGCAGTTCAATTATCATCAATGGAAAATCTCTTTAACAGAGTTACAAATAACAGTGGCTTAATTATTTTGGCGCTTGAACCGGTATTCGAACGAGGAAGCGTTGACTTTATTTGTGATACGTAGCGGCGAACCGAAATTCGAAACGCGATAGAGTATACGCGAAACACGCGGTAAATTGGATGAATGAATAGTAATGGACACGTGAATCGGATCGATCGATCGGCCGAGCTTATGAAAGACAAACGAACGAATAAACTTAGCTGTGGATATACGGATTTGTTTACAGTAACTCGGTATATACCCTTGACCGATCTAGATTGATCGATATCGATTTGTTCGGCTAAATCGATCCAATTACCTGATACCAATGAACTGGAAAATTTGTTAATTGGTTGTTGTTTTATGCTATTGTTGCGCATTATCGTATTATGGTAGCGGAATATTAGCTAGTAGTAACGGTAGCAAGGATCTGCGCGATGATTCATGGTAAGACGCGGCCTGTTTTGCGAGATTCCGAATGTCAACCGTATACCCTTTGTCAGCCGCATTTGAACCTTGTCACCGGTGCTTTGTAGATCGTGTTTGCCGTACTTTGTCGGACGCAGGCGCAGGTAATTTGTTTTCGTTTAACGCTGGCTCATCGTACGGAAGAAAACGAAGTGTCTGCCGGTGAGTCATTGCGAGAACAAATTTTGAAAAGGTCGAGCGGCGCGATGCGATGCGATGACGCGCCTTCACTTTTCAATCCGACCTCCGCACCTTTTCTTCTTTTCTGTCGTATCGTTCTCTCGAGTACGAATAGGGCTCGCAATCCAGAAAGGGTAAATAAAACAGCCCTACCTATCTACCGACTTGCGCTACGTTGCGTTGCAATTATTTTTTTCCTCACGATGAATACGTTTTGGAAAGAAAACGTAAAAGGATATTCGCGTATTTCAACTATTATTGTATTCTTGCAACTAATAGATATGCAGTATAATTTATTTAACCGCTGCCGATCAAATGAATTAATTATTAAATTGCGGATCTTTAGGCAAAATAAAAATATTCTGCATTGATTGCGGGAAGCAGGAATAAGATAAGAATGGATTTCATCCCTTAACAACTTTATTACGTTAAAAACAACTGTTTTATATTTCACCCAATTAATTTCAGCAGTCCAACAATTATTGAATTTATGAAATTACTAACATGGAAATCGATTCGATAAGTTTCTTTATCCAAGCACATATTGTAATCAAAATTCCACGAAATCTAAATAAATAGAGCCTCGTCATTTCCGTAAGCTAAAACATTTGAATCGCTTTCAGTGCACGCGATAGGTTTGCGAAAAGAGGCGAATCGACAGCGGCGGCGTCGACGTATAAATAACAAGAAAAAAGTCGGATTTCGAAAGGGGATGTAACGAAGCGGGCAAGATTAGTAACGCCGCCGAACAGTGGAACATGAAACATTCGGGAGAAGACTAGTCGCACAGAATGTATCGTACGTGTATTGTATACATATATGTATATGGATACACGTGTACACGAACCTATGTGTACTACCATGTATATGTACATGGGTATATTTAATATATATTCTGTTTAACTGATAACAGAAACGCGTTTCGCTGGTAAACGATAAAAGGGACGCATGCGCGTTTGACGATAAACAGAAACCGATGGAATTGGCGCATACGTGCGAACAGAGGTAAGTACCTTGGGCTGCAACGATCTACGTCGACGGTACCCATAGTTTTCCTCGGTACTATTCCCGATACTCCCACCACATTCCACGTTGCACGTTGCATACAGGGCCACCGAGATCCCCCATCTAACCAATACGCTATAGCTGTATCCCCGATAAGTTGAACGTTATCCCTCCCTCTCTATACCGCTTTCAGTTAATGTATTTACATTTATTTTGATTTTCTTATTGATTCGAAAGCGTGTTTGTATAGCTTTTTCTCGATCAAATTAAGAGCCGAAGCATCTATATCGCACTCGATTGTTCTCTCTCTCTCGCGCGCGCTACTTCTCATATTCTCGTACCCACGCCCTCTCCCTCTCTCTCGCTCTCTCTCTCTTTCTCTTACTTTTTTATGTCGAGCAGACTGCAGCGGTTTCACTTTGCCGCTGGTTCTTCGTTATGTGCATAATATACGGTCACCGCGTACTTTCATCGAACTAGTAAATGATCAATATCGACTTTTGTAGAAAGTGCTGATGCGAGAATGAAATTGAGGCTCTTATCCAGAAATATTGCAAGTGAGAAGCAAGACGTTCCAAATCGAAATCGAGACTGAATACGTTTATTTTTTTCGGAGTAACGTGCGATTGTCGCGACGGTGAACGAATCGATCGCGGTCATCGGGAGGATAGGTCCGGTCTCGCATCAATCGATAGATTCAAAGACGAAAGGATTAGAGCGCGCGACGATGAAGAGAAGGGGCAATGGTCAGATTCGTCGGCAGACAACCAAATGTCGTCCACGCGAATGCGGTAAGTAGTTTTGCTCGATGGTTTTACGCGATCGAGGGATTGCGACCTCCACGCGTAAATAGTTCGACTATCGAACAACTGCAATCATCGTCAAGTCAGCGCCCGATGAAAACGAACGGCTAACGATGGATCGGACAACCGCGCTATAGTGACTCCTATTAATATTCGGACACTCACTCGTAAGAAGACGATAACTTTTTTAATATTGCATCATATACGAATGGGAGTTTGTTCGAGGAGTTAGAACAATTAGTTTAATATATTTAATTACATTACGTGAAAAAGAAATCTTTGAAACAATTAGAATTCGTTGGAATTACAGAGAAAATACTAAAAGTTGTTGTTTATATGTTGTTTATGTAGCCATTATACATATCCTGAAAAATTTTCATTCACATCGGTCAACGTTGCAATGAGCTGCAAACGTTTAAAGATGGTGAAAATTGCAATTTTTATTTTTATGTATAATTAAAACAGAACCAAAAAATGTATTTTTTAAATTTTCAATATAGGCTCACACACATAAGAAATTGTGAACTACAACTTTTAGTATTTTCCCTGTAATTCCAACCAATTGTAATTTTTTTAAAGATTTCTTTTTCAGATCATGTAGTAAACTAATTGTTCTAACTCGTGTTTCGCGTTTTACGACGCGGAGGCTGGGGGCGTCTCGCGTGAGGGTTCTTTCTCATTATATTACAATATATTTTATTATATATGATGTTAAATTACACTGTACTATTTTATGCCATATTATATACCGTGATAGTATACAAGATATTTGTATCGGAAAAACTGCGCATGCAGGTACATATGACATCGTTTACGTAATTTCGAGCCTTGAATTAGATTGGTAGTTTCTCTTCGAATTGGAATATTGGAGTGTCCGAAGCACCGACGCTCTCGTCGCGCGTCGGCAAATCTGTCGAGAGGAAGAAAGGGGTCTGGTATAAATAAACTCGATGAATTGTACTCGGTAAGGTACGCGTTATGAATCACGGGGTCGCGTACGAACGGCCGGTTGTTTGCGTCATAATTTCGATCCGTGACTGTTCGTCAATCCGTATACCTACATTCCTTTTCCTCTCCTTGCCTTCTATTTGCTTTCGTCAACATCTTCGTCAACTCCTCTTCCTTTTCGTTCGCTCGGCGATCGATTCGTCCAACATGTTTTCGTATACTTACTCGTTCCTGGTACATCGACTCTTTATATTTTCTAGTTTACAGTTCATAATTTGTAGTTTATAGCATTGCACGAAACTAGACGGCAAAATAATTGAGCGCGCCACAATGATTTCCGGAAGACATATTTTCGATCGAAAGAGAGCCATCGAGAGCGCGCGTCTACGATCGACCGACTGTACGGTAAGGTCCAAGTCCATTCGTTATCAGAATTTTTCTAGCATCGGTGATCTTCCATCGTCGAGGGTCAATGTACGCAACAATGAAACAACGTTGGCGTTGCTTACGAAATGTCTTATTGGATGTCTCAAACTTCGCGAGTGAGCGAACCGTCGACACTGTTGACGCTTGATGCCCGATTCCTGCAGGTAGACTCCTAATAGAAGAGAGAAGAGAATCATGGCGAGAGGGAGGAAAAGGAGGAGGATGCGCCGCATCATGGATGCCTAAAAATGGCTGCTACGCGAATATACGGCACAGAAACGCGAGTGGCTCGTCACGACGAAAAGAATCCCTTTCTCCTCGGTCGCGGTCGCTCCGCCTTTGCGGTTAAATTTGCTCGACCAACCCTACACGCTAACGGTGATTGTCGAGAATCGTGAACAGCCGGTATGTACTAGGGCTGTTACATTTCCGAAGCTTCGACTCCTCGGAGATTCGAACGATTCGAAGGAACGAAGGGAACTTCGAAGTGTACGAAGTTTCGAAGTCTTCGAATCGTATGAAGTTGTAACTTAATCAATCTTTTAGCTGTAATTGTATCAAATATAACTTGTCAGCGAAATTTCGAAGTTCAAAGCTTCGAAACTCCGGTTCTTTTAATCCTCTAATAATTTACTGCGAAAATTCGATTCTCATTACCTTCGAAGCTTTGGAACTTCGATTCTCGTCACCTTCGAAGTTTCTGAAACCGAAGCTCCGAAATTCGAAGGTTCGGAGCAATTAAAAATCATTAAATAAAAAGTTCGTCTCAACTTGGAACATCTTTCGATGGTTGTTTTCGTTTGTCGGCCGTTCGATTGTTCGGTATCCGGTAGGTTTGGAAAATTGCGCGAACGGGATTTCGTATTACCTTGTCGAACCTCCTCGAACCCCATCGAACCTCTTCGTTGACCGTCGCGGCTGTCGCGTACCGTTGTGCCGATTATATTCGCGTGTATAGTGCCTATTGTTTTCGCGTTTCTCGAGGCGCACGAGTACCGTGGTGCATAGGCTTTGTAACCCACGAGCAAAGGGACTGGAAATTGTTACTTACTCTCGATGGTCGCGCGTGATTTTCTAAACGTCGCGCGTCGGACCGAAGTTCGCCGGTGTAATAATTGGTTTCTCGGCATAGCGTTCGTTGATTTGCCTGCGGTTTTACATGAGCCGTTTCCATAAACGCACGAGAATACGGTTGCGGAAATGGTATTGGTAACGGGAACGGTAGCGGTAACGAAAACGGTAGCGGTAACGAAAACGGAAACGAAAGAGAACTATGGTAGGTGGGTATAGTCGCGCGAGCATTGCCGAAAAATGGCGAGAATAGACGAAAAGGAGGATGAGATCTTGCAGCATTAGAGTAGAAAGACACGGAGATGGGACAGCACCGAGGGTGACCGAATTCGAAGCGATTCTCGCGGCGACTGATTTCACGAAATACTAAATGATATGATGCATACTAACCGAGTTAATACGATATCCGACGTACGCGGTGGTGACGGTGACAGTGACGGTAACGGCGACAACGACGAGTTCTATCTTAGACGCGTGCAACGCGAAATGGTGGGTGGCGTTCTATCGGCCGGTGTACCAGCCACCGCGATACGAGTTATCTTGCGATACACCGGCGCTCGGCGAAGAAACTTTTTAACTCCTTCCTACCAACAGTCTTCCTCCGGTTTAGTATAGAGCAGAATTCTAGTTGGACGCGTTTCGTGGTTCCCGAGGCTCGGTGGCCGCCATCGTTACCGTCAACGATACTGCTCTTCTTGCGTCTAGATTCGTTCTGTTCCGTTCCATTTTGTTGTTAACATCGCGCGCATTCGATCGACGAATCTTTCCGTTGTTGTCGTTCGTCGGAATTGCTGCGTGCCGCGAAAGTTTTCAATCCTGCCTCGGATTTTGACAAGTGTTTTCCATCTCATTTGTTCTTCGCCAGCCTTGTTCTCGTACTTGTTCGTTTTGCTTGTTCAGAATTTCCATTTCTGTACCGACGACGATGTGACGCAACGCGCGACCGGACGCACGATTCGCCGATCTAAAAGGAGATCACAGTGTGCTCGAGTTGGGAACCACTGTTAGTAGAACTGTGCAACTACTCTAGATAAGGTATCGGCTGGCGACCGGACCCGCGATAACGCTACGCAGCATGACCGAACGTAACGCATCGTTCCGCTTCGCCTTGCTCGTTCCTCCTCGGCTCTCCTCAACCCTCCTCGGACCTCCTTGGCTCTCCTCGTTCACGGTAATCCCCCTGTGCTCCTACTTTGTCCTTTTCTACCTTCAACTGCAACAGCAACGCATATTCGATTCTAGTTAATTTCAAGTTCGATTCGCAAACTTTATGGGATTATTCTTCTGCACGCGATGTGTCGGACGTTCGATTCGAACGTTTCGTTTCCAAGTAACGATACGGTGAACGGTGTGCAATTCGTAAGCCGTTAATTCGATGATCATGTTCGCCGGATAAATAAATAAAGATGCATCGTAAGAAAAGAAAGCTCGATGCACTGGGGCGCGCGAGAAGAGAGAACGAAAGAGATGACCAGAAGAATACCGGGAGGAACTGTACGGGGATATCTAATACTTGTATGTATTATATATCTTCCGAGAAACGCCGATCGACGGAAGCGTAGGGAGCGATGGAGCGATGGGAGCGATGGGAGCGATGGGAGCGATGGGAGCGATGGGAGCGATGGGAGCGATAGAAACGCCCACGTACTGGTATAGTATTAAGGCAACAGAGGCGTAACGTAACGTAACTCCTGCGATACGGTAATCTTTCGCGGACAGAGATTAGCCAAGGACGCGCAGATAAACCATAACGATGTTAATACTCCTTGGTCTGTCGTGGCATTTTGCGCTAGCCACGGTATACTCTATCGAATATCCGAGTACATATCAAGCAGATGCCCGCGCCCTCGCTGTTCCGGTGGACCGCGAAGTTCGAGGCTCGGTACACAGCGCAACGATGCACCGACGATTGATCCCTTCGAGCACCGCGATGCCCGTGTTTCGTGTTTTGCAGTTTGTGTTTCGTGTCTCGTGCCTCGTATTCCGCGTCCCCGCAATACAAGTTGACTCGGGGGTGAACCCGGTCGGGGAACGTGTAAAGTTTTCTTGTTCGATGATACGGTTCGGAACGTAGTACCGCCACCTGCGCTACGTTTACGGAGGTGCTCGCAACGTGTCCTTTACAAACGTCGTTCTTTTTCTGTCGCCTTGCCAAGGCAGCTGAACAATCCGCGCGCGGCAATAAGCGACCGTACGCCGCTCCGCGCCGGTAAGCTGTGTAACAATGTTCGTAGTCGACACACGGAATTGTTGGAACCGGGGTCGGTGATAAGAAAAAAAGCCGGTTATTTTCCCATACGCGTCCGAGAACGGAAACTAAGTTGAGGCCAAAGTCGGAACGCGACAACGTCGCTGGCGTTTCGAACGGTCCGCGTGTAGGTACGAGCATATATGCGTGTATACTTATGCGGGTCGTTATCGGTCGAAGAGACAGCTCCTTTCGTCGACGAGTCAACCAGCGAGCGACACGAGCCTCGCACGCATTGTTTGTCAGCAATAACGGCGCGCCTCGGCGTGGTTGATGGGCGCAACGTTTTCCCGAGGGAAGGTGTTTGCTAGTTAGCTAGCTAGCGGCGCGATGCTGCGACGGACCCGCGGGCCGAGTCGAGTCCCATAGTCCCATAGGATCGAAAACCGCCCCTAAAACGCCCCCGACGAGCACGCGCGCACGCCGGCTCTTATCTGCGAATACCAGACGCGACTGCTTGGTTCGGCCGCGTCTGTCAAAATATCCGCTGGGCGGACATCCTCCCGCGGTCCCATCCCTCCAGACCAGTTTTCCTCTCGACAGTTCCAATTTGCGACGAACGTACTTCGACTAGCGAGTCAAAGATCGAAGGTCGGATGCCATAAATAAATCGCAATCGTCCCTGCTGTTGTTCTTGCGCGGCGTCGTTAAAGTTCCGCGAGCTAATGCCATCTGTGACTTGCGGTTCGAACGATCCGTCGAGAGACCCATCGTAATCACGATCGTGGATCCTAGCTGATTGATTTTCATCCAAAGAGTTGCTCCCGTCTGTATAAACGATTTTCTCGGATGTAAATTCTGTGGTTGCAAGGAAAAACAAATGCCGCATGTCACAATTTCAAAAAATTCGATTCAGTTTTATAGTATAGGATTTACGTATTTAAAATTTTTTATATTTACGTATTTAAAAAATAATGCAATTGAACCGATATCCTGCGTCGAGGCATTAGTGATGTAAACTTCAAACGGCAATATTTCGAAAGTGAATCTCGGCGTTCTTCCTGACAACCCACAGAATTGCATGGTCGACCGATAAATCGTCGATCGGATTGGATCGACCGGCTTGCTGTACTACTATGACCGCGCAAAACGCGTTGCATAATCCGGCCCGATGGAATCCGTAGATGCAAACGAGTTCGCGACAGGGATACAGTTCGTAGCGGGAATTTTTTTGCGGTCCTTGGGATAACTAGGCACCACGGATCGTAAACGGTCGATAAACTAATAACGAGGCAAATATTTGTAAATGACCGTCCCATGGGACTGTTGTTGCTGAGCCTGGGTTAGGTGTGGCGACACGCGTATTTCCAGTTGGCCTTGTTTGTTGCACAGCCTTGCCGAGGAGGAAAACCAAGCGGTAACGACGATTTCGTTCTACGAGGGTACACGTACGGTGTACGTCGGCTCAGGGGCGCGGGTGGGAAAAGCAAAGGCACACCGTAGTCCGGTCAGAAGGTTAATCCCGATGGAATTCCCAACGGTCGATTTGGGTTTCGCGTTCCGCGTAGTCTCCACGTTCCGCGTGCCTCGCCACGATTCGTTTCGCGTTTTCGATTTTCGCGAAAGGAGAGGAGGATGAAAAGACCAAGGTCGAGAAATACGATCGACGAATGGTTCGAACACTTTTCGAAACAGGGAAGAATAACTGCAGCGATTCTCTCCTTTTCGCGCTGTTTCTTTCTCCTCTCTTAACAAACGTAGATTTTGTTATCGCTTCGGGACAGGAGTCCGGCAACGAAACCGGATGTCCGCCCGCGCAGGATGTGACGTCAGAACTGCTGTTCGCCGGCAGGCCAACGAGTACCGTAAACCTGCCCACCCGCTTACCATAGCTTGCCTGTTCGCTTGCTTGCTTGCTTGCCCTGCCGGCCTGCTTACCCTGCCCGCCCGTCTCGACCGCTTGCTTGCTTGCTTTTGCCTGCCCGCTCGCTTGCCTGCACCGCAAACAATTTCCATTTTCTCTCTATTCCCCCTAATCTCACCCCTCCGTGCTTGTTCTTTCCTTTTTTCTCTTCCTTTTCCCTGACGCAAGGCGTGTGCTTCCGAGCTCGTGCAGGAGCTCGTCGCAAGCTCGGATTTCCCGTCGCAAGCTCTTCCCCGCTTTACGATATAATACGTACACTTTTCGATACGCAAATCGGTGGCCGAACGTATTCAGGGGGTAGACTCATTTTTCCAGGATTTCTAAGATGCGGGATGCGCCTTCTCATTTCTCGACAATGCAAAGATGGAGTTTTCCAATAGTGAACAGCGCTAGATAACAGATCAATCTACGCCACAATCGCCCTCAAAAGCCCTATTTTTACGTTCACGAAGCGTAATTTGCATTATTCGGAAGCATAAAGCTGCGCATGTAGCTATTTTCATAAAGACGCGACAGCTACATGCTGCCGAATAATGCAAATTACGCCTCGTAAACATAAAGATAGGACTTTTGAGGTCGATTGTGGCCTAGATTGATCTTTCATCTAGCGCTTGCGATCCTGGAAACGTGTTTACCCCCTTAACACTAAACCTAGCACCACCGGTCAAAATCACAGGGTCTCGATTTTTGATTTCACAATTATTGAAATAATAAAAATGATTTCATATAAGAAACGATTGTACGACAAAGTTCAAATAAAATCAATCTTGTCATTTTTATAAGGGAACATGCACCAGTTGGTGTTGAGGCTCAGCGGGTTCAGTGTTAATCCCTCAACCACGTTGTAAACACAAACTCTCGGCTGTAGAAAAACAAAGGGGTGACGGGTGACCGGAGGGTTGCGGAACGGATTTTCCTGGTTGCTCTTATTTCTTGACTTTCCGGATCGTGAAGAGCCGATCCGATCCGAGTCGCGCGAAAACCGCTTTTATTTGGTTTAGCGGGTTGTTTGTGTCCGTGTCCGTCAGCGACGAGTGTGTTGTGAGCCGTTGGTCGTCGATCGTCCAGAGAAAATCGACCGTAATAAGAAACTTGTTCTCGGTAAATATTGTGAGGGAAGAGCGATGTTCGACGAATTGCCGAACCGTCCGCCGTATCAGACGTTTACCAGGAGATATCGCGTGGTTGTGGCTCGATCTTTCCGATAATACGATTTCGCAATGTGGTTGATCGACCGACCGGCTGGCTGGCTGGCTGGCTGACTGACATGATGAACCGCACGATTTTTTTGTCGTAGTCGCGGCGCGACGACAAAAAATACGACTTAGAAGCTCCGTGGAAAAAGAGGAGAAAAACCAGAGTATCGGTGGAAACTAATAATCGACTCTCGTTCGCAGCTGCGACTCGAGAGACCAGAAAATTAACTCGAAAGTCCTCCAAGCTTAATACCCCATTACGCCCTCGATGTGAATATAGTGGGGCACCGCTGACGACCTCCGACCCCTCGACGACTGATTTATTGCCGTTCCCCACTTTCCTCTGCTTTACGCCTTCTCTCTCTCTCTCTCTCTCTCTCTCTCTTTCTCTCTCTCTCTCTCTCTCTCTCTCTCTCTCTCTCTCGCTCTCGCTTCTTTCCAGCTAACTCTTAGACCAACGAGCCAGCCAAGTAATGTCTGGATCACCGCAGACTATTCGTTTAGTCGATTCAACCTAACGACCCGTAGTACACGTGTATGCACTAATAGGTAGATACGCGTTGCCATTTCTATAATACGTGTAGACATAATAAGTTTTTTTTCAATTTATTTATTTATACAGGCCGCGTCAACATCTAGGTCATCAGATCACTAGAATGTATACATATGTATACAAAGTCGAATCCTTATAAATAGACATTTAAGTAGACTGCGGATGTTTACGCAAAATAAAAATTGTCTGCAATCGATTGCAAGAAAATAGGAAACTAGATTGAATGCTACTTCTTCCCTTGACGATTTTAATAGAGGAGAAATCATATAACGACACCTTCAATTTTTAAAATTTTTCAACAATTTTGAATCTCATCTACATACTCAATTTTGCTATAAATGCATAAAGATCCGCAGTCTAGCTATAAGTACACGATGAGGAAATCAGTTCACAGTTGTTACTACCATAATTACAGTGTGGTGAGTATTTGTGGATCTTAGAAATAGGATAATTTGGGCAATGTTCTTATCATTATTAATAAATAATAGTTACAGCATAAAGTTGCGCATGTAGCTATTTTCATAAATTCTTCCAAATTACGCCTTGTAAACGTAAAAATAGGACTTTTGAGAGCGACTTCGGTCTAGATCGATCTTTTATCTAGCGCTTTTGACTACTGGAAACGAGTCTACCCCCTTAACGGGACGAAAGATCGCGATAGATATTCGATTGGCCTACTAGCTACCCTACGACTATCAGAGCAAAACCGTGCGACATTCAGTTTCCCGACGCCTTTCTATTTTTTTTACGATCGTGGAGATCACAAGCAACGGACTGTCGTAAAAACTAATGGTTTCGAACGGCGATTCTCGCAGACGCGTTGGATTTGGGGTGGCGCTTAACTGTATTTAGAATTTGAGAAGTGGAGGTTCTGGGACGAGCGACGGGCGACGAGCGACGAGCGTGTGCTGTCCGAGGGTGAGAGGATAAACGAGGGACGGACCGACCGAAAAACAGAGAAAAAATGTGTCACGTAGCATTAGTTTTCTTCTCCCGTTACGCCACGCAGTCTGCGTTTCGTTGTTTCGCAGCTCATAATGCCAGGCATTCTTCGCGAGGGTCTTAGAAAACGAACCTGTTTACTGTTCCATCCACCGCACGCCGCATACCGCACGTAAACACAGACGGCCGCTCGGCTCAATAATGTTAATGTTGATGAAGATTTGCGCGCGCCACTCATTTTTCTACAGAAAGAAAACTAAACTCCTGCTCGGCGGAGTTTAGTTTATTCGAATGGGAACACCCCTTTCTCGCTAACGCGTGAATTTTCTTGCGCTAAAAACGAAAGGCAACAGGTGACTGGGTGTGGAGTGGTTTTGGGAAAGGGTCTGCTCGATAATTGACAGTGCTCGAGATTCATGGGCCATTTTCTTTTTTTCGAAACTCCGAGCTCCGCTGCGGTGGAGGAGTTAATGGGGCCAAACGAATACGCGGCCGAGGATGAACGATACTCGACCGTCGTTGATAAAAAAAAATGAAGACAGAAACCCGATACACATTCTCGTGGTTGCCAGAATACCAGAGGATTTGACTGGTTCGTGCGAGTCGTGGTACCCGCGATTGCTTCAAAACGACCAAGTCCCCTCGAAAAGCAGACGCTCAGCTCGAACCAGAGAAACTTCGGGTACAGTTTCAAAGCATTCTCGATGCATACTCGATACATTCTGGCAACATTTTTGAAACATTCTCAATTCTCGACTTGTGGGTCCTCGTAGTGTATCCTTCTCCTAAACTTTCGGCCTTCAAACGAAACACCTACCCGATGGACATTGTTTCCACCTCGGGCTTTGTCGCTAATGATTCACCATGGGCTGTGTTTTCTTTCTGTCCCTCCAGTTCTCTCATAAACCCTCCTTTCCCTCTGTCCTTCTCCCTCTGTGCGTGCAGACCGCTTTAATATTTGCCTTCTCTCCTTCTTTTCTTGTTTTATAGGAATTCACCCTCTTATGGGTCGTGTCCCGTTCAAGATTCGTTTCGACGTTCAACTCTTATGTAGCTAACCAAAATTGATGGATTATTTAACCTTCTCTCTATGAAGAAGTGACCTTCTTCAGGCTGACAAACTCGGAAATAAAAAGTTGACGAATGGAAAATTTCCAAAAATTTTCTAGGAATGCTATCTGTGATATGTTTCAAATTTTTAAAAGATAAGTATACAATACTTTAAAAGTCAATCAAATTTCACGAATACTTGTGCAGACAAATTTTTTCTTTCATTATTTGTAGTACACAGAGAGAAGGTTAGAACCTTCTGTATTTAACACATTTGCGCAAATTCTCATTTTAAGACTATAAATTAATTAGTGAGCAAGAAATGGACATTCAGAGAAATTTTGTAACATTTTTAGAGGAACTTTAACAAGTTGCTGAAAGAAATGCAGTAAATGGGTATCCGGGTACTCGGTTAGCTACGCAAGGGTTAAGCGATCGTCGATAGCAGCGGGTTCAGTCGTTCGCGAGGAATCTACGAATTCACGGTTCTCAGATTCGGAAGCAATGTTCAAGATACAGGAGAAGAGAGTGGTAGTGATAAATGGGGGTTACCGACCCCGCCTTTACCGGTCGCGGTTGCCTCGCAACCCTCTCGTTTCGCGCATGTTCTCGATCATCTTGTACATGGCATTCGGTGATCCGGACGGCCGATGTAGCAATCCGTTTGGTAAAAAATGACTTGTCTCATATCGATATTTAATGTATCTCTAATTAGCACAAGCATTTAAGATCAACATTTTATGAATACCATTATGGATTATTGTTTTGAAAACTGAACATGATTTCTCAAGCAGTTCCGATAATGAGACAAAAAAGTGTTTGAAACAAAAGTTAATCAACACTTAGCGGTCTACAAATGTCAATATAACAATTTTTTTTAAAATATGTTTATTCTGTAGAAAATCAGGATCGCCTTTAATTTTTAAAGATCACTATATATTTCTCACTTCATAATATTGTAGCTAATGTCAAAACGAATTGAACGACCTACATTGTTATACCCTTAAACTTTCAAATAGTGTTAAAATATTCATGAACTGCTAGATCGACTTCGATTCCGATGTTCGTATTCGCGAAGAGATTCGTAATGTCTGGTTCGATCGACGAGTAGAGGAACCATCGATGGAAGATCGTTTCATCGAACGCACCCCGTAAGACAAGTTAATCCGTAGGTCGTTGGACGTGAAACGAGCGTCGCTGCGGTTCGATGCCGAGGACCGAAGCAACGGGAGACGAGCTCTTTTTACAAGCCCATTAAGTCGACGACGAAGAATGATTTAGGGGTTCGAGCGGCGATCTCGAGCAGTATCTTGGTGGTCGTAAGAAAAACCCGAACTTCGACCATTCGTACCATTACCGATCGTTTTGTACGAGTGCAAGCGCGATCGTCGGGTAGCGAGCCGAACACACGAAATTCTTAACCCTTTGCAGTCGGGGTTATTTTAACTCGAAAATTAAATGTTTCTTTTGACCTAGAATAATCCCATTGTATATGATTTTTATCATTTGTTATCAAATTTGATATCAGAGTTTGATAATAGCTGATACAATACATAAATGTGTAGTAATTGATTAGATACCAACATATTTAACCCTTTGCACGTGTAGCTATTTTAACTCGAAAATTAAACATTTCTTCCGATCTAGAATCATCCCATTCTATATGATTTTTTTTCATTTTATGGATATGAAATTGATATAATACCTCATACAAAATACTCAAATGTGTAATTGATTAAAAGATTTAGATACACCAACATATTTAATAATAATTTTCATTATTTGTAACAACTTGTTGCCATCTTTCAGATGACCTGTCAATTCTCGTTTCCCAATGACTCTAGCAAGATGTGTTTTTGAGTTACAAGCAAAACTACCTGCTTATTTAAAATACGACAGACCTTTCCCTTCAACCTAATAAACGATATTGTGAATAATGGTACAGCAATTTTTAGGGGTGACTTTGAGTCACCCCTCGACTGCTAAGGATTAATAACGAAAATAATATTGTAAATAAATCACCATTCGAATGCTAAGGGTTAAATAATGGTGCGCGCAAATTTAAACGGTCGTCGGTCATCGATCGATGGGTGCTCGCCATGATTCGCGATCACTAGACTGCGAATCTTTATACATTTGTGGCTTATAAAAATTTTCAAAAAATGCTAGGATATAAAATTCGATAGAACTTGGTAAGATTTTTATTTCTTTAGGATCTACAAAGGCTGTTCCCAATAAAAATAGTATTCTATTTCATGCCACTTTCTTAAAATTTTTCTATAAAAATTGAAAATTGCATACACATCGCGTCTCGTCGCCTCGATATTGTCCGATAAGAAGCTGTACTTTTTAGACACATTTTTCCAGGATTGCAAGGGTGCGGGATTCGCGTTCTCATTTCTCGATAATACAAACATGGAGTTTTTCAGTAACCAAAAACGCTGGATAAAATCGATCAAGGACGTTATCGCCCTTAAAACTCCTATTTTTTCGTTTACGAGGCGTAATTTGTGCATGTAGCTATTTCCATAGCTACTAAGCTATGCCGAGTAATGCAAATTACGCCTTGTAAATGAAAAAATAGGGCTTTTGAGAACGATAGCACCCTAGAACGATCTTTTATCTAGCGTTTACGACTACTGAAAAATCGCATTTTTGTATTATCGAGAAATGAGAACGCAAATCCCTTGCAATCCTGGAAACGAGTCTACCGCCTTAAATTCCTATTGTAGTCCATCGAACCGCGAAACACCGGATCATAGAATCGAGAGAGAGCAATCGAAAGCAAGTGAAAACTGAGAAAAGGTCAATAAGAAAGTACGACAAGGCAAAGCAAAGCAAAGGAAGGACAACGCGAGACAGAACGGAGGGGAACTTGCAGCCTAGAAGGACGAGGCATGAGGGACAGGGAGAGGCAGAGGGAGAGGGAGAGGGAGAGAGGGGATCAAAGAGGTCGAGATAAAGAAGCTATTCAATCTTTGAAAATCTCGTCGTAAACCGCATCGATACGCGTCGTCTGGTCGCTCGCGTTGTGGATAACAGAGAGTGTTTTTATGGGACCAAGGAGATAAGAGAGCCACCTTTGCCCCCGATGTACTAAACGTCTTCCGCTCGGTCAGCGAGTCGGAATCTGCCGCTACTGTTCCTACGATATAAACCCTCTGTCGTTCGGTCGACGATACCGTGGAAGACGCGACCGCGCGTTCAAATTATGGATCGTCGACCGAGCCGAGAACAAATTCGTTCGTTCGCAGACGGAGCGATGGGGTAAAAGCGTTAGCAATGCATCCGTGGAAACTTTTAGTGCAGCTTCTAACAACTCCAGTTTCGCGACGCGACATAAAACAGGAGATTGTTCGCGCGACCACTGCCTGCCGCTGCTAACCGAGCCACATACGTATATTCTTGGTCCGAATGATTAATTGGGGTCGCGGCACTGCGTCTCCGCGCTGAGCGCTCTTCGCGTCTCATCATCGAAACGAAATGTTCGAACAGCGCGCAGCGATCGAGTTTTCTCTTCGATAATCGGTAGTCGTTTCCACGACATTCGAGCAGCAGAAACTTGTGCATATTCGCCTATTCATCGTTCCTCACTCCGACAGGATTCTTACTCGGACCTTTCCCGAAAAATTTTTCATAGATCTCGCCCTGGAACAAACCGTCAGATAATCCGACGGGCCTGACGCCTCCAATTCGATTAGGCAACGTCAATAAGGTCGACTGAATGTTAAACGGTCGATACAATACACGGTCTTTGGGGGAAGATATCGTTGACTCGTTTCAGTGTCTTACCGATGCGAGTTTGCGACCGCTGCCCGACAGCGCGAAGTTTTGCGCAGCTACGCGAGCGTTTTCGAATCGGCTCGAACTAAATCGAATCTTGTCTCTGTCGCCTCATACTTAGTCTCTTCTATGCACGATCTTCTGTTCTTTTATACATTCGATTTTGAATAGTTTTACCTATGCTCGCCCTCTTAGTACGAGATTATAGTGGAGCGGCGAGGTGAGCGTAGAGAGAACTGTGCGGTGATTTTGTTTGATTTGTGATTGTCAGAAAAAACGCCGCATGTCACGATTTCAAAAAATTCAGTGGTCAAAACTTACAACGGCAACATCTCGAAAGTGAAAGTTCGTGATATGCGGCGTTCTTCCTGACAACCACAGATATATAGATCGCATTTAACCCTCGCAAGGTAAGGTCTAATAACACATGAATAGTAAAGTGGGGTCTCTTAGACCCCCGACAAACAAATTTCATGAATAGCCTCGTTTTTAATAAATTTGGGATAAAGAATAACACAGGATAAAAAAGTAAACAAACAGATTTAATTTATTCATATAAAAATTCTTTTCGAAAATCTGAAGCTGGGGTCTCCGAGACCCCGCATTACCTTGCGAAGGTTAATTACATTGGTTTGATTTTGCCG
>CM052245.1:11071808-11093179 GCA_028455795.1 Lasioglossum marginatum | reverse complement strand
TGGCGGCAGTGGAAACGGAGGCAGTGGTAGTAACGGCGGTGATGTTGGCATCGGCATCGGCGTCGGCAGAGGTGGCGGAGGAGAAGGAGGAGGAGGTAGCGGATCGCCCACTTTGCGTACCGGTAGCTCGCCAAGTTCCAGTCGGAGTCCGCACGACGATCAAGGACTCTCGTCGCCGCATCATCAAGGACACGCGGATGGTGGATACAGTCCGAACGAACAAGCCAGACAATCCTACCCTCATTTGACAGTCATGCAGCCGCCGTCTTCCGTTCAAGCTAATCACGGTTTGGTTCAGGAAGCCGATCGAGTCTCCGATCAACTTTACATGGAGACGATTTACGCCCATCAAACCGCCACGTCTCATCACCATCAAGAACACGATCAAGGACCGCCGACGCCGCATTCACCAAGCGGACCGCTATCCAGGTTAGTTCGTTAACGCATTATTCATGGGATCCTCTCCCGAAAGTTCCGTCGATCGTCGAGCGCGAAAACACGAATGTCTTTGTCCAACGTGGCGAAGTCCGAGTTGCGTCCCCTCGCGCATCGTCACGATACGATCCTAACGGTTAAACGATTTACGGTTTACGATTTACGATACGCGAAAATATTTACACGTTAGCTCGGGGGATGCTCCGCGCCTCTCCGCTTCTAAAGCTTGTGTGCGTAGGCGATACAAAACCGAAAATAAAACCAAACCGACGATGGGAAACAATGCGACGCCTCTTTGGCCCTATGCTAACAGTTTCGTGAAAACGAACACCTTTCCTGTTTACCGATTCATCCTGGACACGAGTCTCGCCCCATTTGGATTTTCGCTATCGAACTTGCGGCTTGCGGCTGTAGGGTCGTCTTCCCCTTCTCCGTGCCCTATTCTTAACCTTTCTCTTTCGTCTTCGAACCGTCCACTGTTTTTCGTTAACCTATCGATCGATCGATCGATCGCGAAACACGGCTTACCAAAAAATTGGTCAATCGATTCGCGGTTCGAAACGATTCGTTGGTACGCGACCGAGCGCCAAGAACGCGATAAGAGTGTATTGACCGATAGAGATGATTTTTTTGTTCGCGTTATCCTACCAACTGTGAGAAAACGAAGCGATACACTGCGCGAGTCTCGTGGACGTAATAGGCGATCGGACGTCGACGTGGACTTAAACGCACGGGCCACGACCTCCGAATTTCGATATCCGACATCCGGGTGCAGAGGACGATACAGTTTTCGTGTCGTTTTTTTCGCAGCGTTATTTATCTCGACGAACGGCGATTAGGTACGAACGATTCTGTGACGCAAAACATAGTCGTCGATCGTCGACCGTCGCGTAACCTCTTCGCGCGATAATCGTGTGCCTTCCCAGTTATTTTCGTAACGGTTCGGTTTTCCTCTTTGCCGAATATCCTTCGACCTTTTTCTTTTATCTACGGATCGTACTTTTTCGAGTTCGACTTTCGGGTTTTTTCCCCGACGATCTTGCGTATTCATCGGTCGTTTCACATTTATGTTTGTCTAGAACGAAAATGATTGACAACAATGGGGAGAGAGAAAGAAAAATGGGGAGGGTAAACCGTAATCGCTGCTCTTTAACGCGAACTTTGCCATGAATCATTCGAGGGTTTACAGTCCGGAATGGTCGTATATACCCATCGCGTTCCAAGAAAGCTCTCGGTATCGCGTGACGTCACGGTGCGAGCAGCTAACCTGTCTAACCGAGAGCCTGCAACGACTGTCGGTTCACTCCACCATTAGCATCGACGATTATTTAAAATTGTTGCCGTTTTCGAAAAGCAAGGAGGAAACGAAGCGCAACTTGGCCGGCGACACCATCTGTAAAACAGGCCACTGGACACTTAAACCGACACCTAAACGATTAGAGAGGTCGATTAAGGGGCTATATAAACTCTTATTTCCAGGATTGCCGAATGCGCCTTCTTATTTCTCGATAATGCAAACATGGGGTGTTTCAATAGTTAAAAGCGAAGATAAAAGATCAATCTACGAATACAATTTACGAGGCATAATTTGAAGTTGGATATTGAATTTCAAGGTGAATAATGCAAATTGCACCCTTGCAATCTTGGAAACGAGTCTACCCCCTTAACGGACAACAAGCGCGAGAATAGCAGTAACAATAGCAGTACCGCGATGTTAGGTGAACGAGAGACGAACAGGTAGCCGGTACTCTCCGTGCCTCACAAGAAGTCTCCTGGCAGGAATTCGAAAGGAATGCGGCCGGAAGCCGGTCGATTGGGTCATTCCACTTGCATTTTCGGTTCTAGTTGAATTACTGGCTAAAGTGTGTGACGTCACGACCTGACCATTGGCTGCGCACGAGGACCCTCTTTGCCCCCGTGCCGTCTCCAGGGACGACTTGTGAAGTACGGAGAGTACGAACAGTGGAACAAGACAGAGAAAAATTAGTAGAATCGTTATTTCTGTTCAGAATTTCTGATCGGAAACCTCGGAAGAGAGGAACGAACGATTACTGGCGAGCGTGTATACGTGAGAAAAATGTATTGCACTTCCATAGAGATATTCGTACGCGTAGACGGATGACAATCGAAAAGGTGGGAGGTGGAAAAGATGCGGTGGACGAGAGGGGACACGAACCAGCAAAGAAAAGAAACGAAGGAAGGGAGAGATCCGCGGTAGGGGAAATCCTGAGCACGTTCGAGGTCCTACGATCGCGTTCGCTCGGACGTTTCGTGCACACTGCCAGATTATATTCCACTCAGTTCGCGTCTGTTCGGTGACAGTTGCGCCGGACGCGCGCGCCTCTAGATCGTCTCCTCCCTTCGGCAATTCCTTTCGGTTCTCGATACCTGAGAGTTTTCCATTTTCGAATCTCCCAGCGCTCCGACTCGTTCGCGTAACCGTGGAAAATAACGCGTCAAGATACAAGTGCGACGCGCCCGAAGGAAACGGAAGATCGACGCGGCGCGTGACCCGACGCGACGGAACGCGACGCACGGATAACCGAACTGGACGACGAATTCATGGTTCTGTTCGGATTGTCACAATCGACAGCATGTAGTGAGTGTTCTCTGTTGATCTCTTTTCCGAGCAACGTGGTCGGCGTGGAATACGTTCCGTTGCTCCGGGACAGTTTATCCGAGATTATCTCGATTAGCGCATCCAATAATACGACCATGAAAACGAGCCGTCCCATCACCCCTGGTATTTCGACCAACTATGATACTGCATTTATTATCTTCCTTGCGACTCGATCGGTCCCGGGAAAAAAGCGCGACGTTTCGTTATTGTACCGAAAATCTAGGAAGGAAAGGATAGTGGAGGCGATTTTCTTTTCGCGGAGGTATGGCCGAAGCCATAAACCAACGCGCGCGCGGATCGACGACCGCAAACGAACAGCAATTTATTATATATGTAAGAATTTCTCTTAAGTTTTAAAAATTAATTAGAACTTTTCGCGCCATCGCATAGACGGGAACCGATAGCCGCTCAGGTTTCAATAGTTCTATGCGACGCGGATTCGATTGCAACGGTTCACGGATCTCGAGTTGTTCCGCACCTATCGTGAGAAGCGGCTTATCGGCTCGGGAGATTCGGATAGCGTACGGCGGTCCGGTAGCGGGGCCTATAACCTCGTCAACACCGACGTTTCGGATTGTATTTCGCGAAATCTGCATACTTCGCCAAACGTAGCGACCCCTCATCTTTTTCTTCTTTCTTCTTCTTTCGCTGCTGTCCATCGACGCTAACGCTATTACGTCTACCGTTGGCATCCCAATTTCTTTTTCTTTCCTCTTCTTGTTTTTTCTCGTATCGACGACGGTAGCCTGAAATTTTTTAGCTCGCGTCACGTCGAGTCGAAAGTAATAAGTAGACCGCAGATTTGTATGCATTTAGACAAAACATGCATAAAGAAATTAACCGGGTGAAATATAGAACAGTGAAAAATGTTGAAAATCGAAGAATATTATGTTGTCGTCGACATAAAAAGGCTATCAAGGGATGAAATTGTGCATTTATGAAGAAATTAACTTGGTGAAGTATCAAACATTGGAAAATGTAAAAAGTCTAATATTGTTATGTTGTCGTTAACGTGAAAAGTCTATTAAGCTACAGCTTCCCGCAATCGATGCAGAATATTTTCATTTTGCATATGGATCCGCAGTCTCGTAATAAAGGAGTAGTTATAAGAAAGAAATAAGGTAGTAGAGTTCGTGCGATCGAGATTACGAGCGAGCCAGGACGATCGAGAATATCTCGAAAAGGTTCTTGGAAGCAAGACGAAACCCTTTGGTCGTTCGGTTGCTCAAACACATACAATGGATCTGTTTATACACCGATCGACGATACACTCTCTCGGTTACGTCGGACGAATCGCGTCACCGTTTATAGTTTATGCATTTGGAGGTTTACGAAAATCATTCGTCGAAACGATGCCGGCGTCAGATTGCTCGAGAACGCTTGCAATAATGAGGGAACGTAGCAGGGCGTTCAGCGCGTGCTGCCTTTTCCGGGTACCGTTTCTTCCGCGATGGCCTACGAGGGAGGTGGTTGCACCTGGTATAGTTCGAGCTACGGGTCGTGGATCGTAGTGCGTGCGCGGAGAATTGGGTACGGGGCACGGGGGGGACGTAAAAGGAACGGGGAACGAGGACGCGAGAGCACGCGCAGTCATTAGCGTTTCGATCGATCGTGATTTATCGCAGTTACGGAATAGTCGTTTCGGTTCCGAGCGGACTCGCGCTTCTCGAATATTTCCCCATCGATCGGCGAACGTCGAGCGCGAACCGCGGACCACGAACCGTGAAGGTCGACTTTGCGCGTTTGTTATCGATGTTTCGGTTAAGGCGAACGTCGTTTCTCGAGCTGCATCGTTCCGAAGTCGTTCCGGGAAATTTCTGAAAGCGTTTGGAGAGCACGTACCGATCGATTCGTACGTGTTCGCCGAGTCGCGGGAAGCGTCAAGGACGCGCGCGCCGTCCATCGTTTTGGTTCGCGGCGTGCTCGCGATTTTATTCCGCGATCGTCGCGATAAAAGAGCATGGTCGATGCTCGCGACGGTGACGGGGATCGCGATCTAGTCGTTGACGGCCGAGACTGAACGTCGATAGGTCGGCGTGGAACGAAGGAGGTTACTTTCGAAATCGCATATTACCCGTGTATCCCCGTATTCGCGACGCGCGCCTTTGCCGTCTTGCGCAACGATCATGCCGCGTTTACGTTGCGTCGGCGAATGGAAACGACCACCGTATTCTATGCGCGCGCAATCCGTATTTCGCGAGAATCCAGCCAGCCAACGTGTCCTTTTCTTTGAAATCTTGTTCGAGGATTTGAACTTGGAACGGCTCGCGCCACCGATCTCAGGTATAGGGACCGTCGCTGCTAATGGTAACGGTAGTGGCAATCGAGGCGGCAATGCTAATGGTAATGGAGTAGTTGTGTTCTCGTAGTCACCAGTCGGAAGGGTACATCGAAAAACGTCCTGTTTTGGCACGCGCCCGCATTCACGGACCGATGAATCGCGGAGAACGGTTCCTGTTTCCGGCCTCCCGCGGCGGAACATTAGCCGAGAGACTCGTCGCCGAGTCTGTTTTTCTACAAACGTGCACGTTCGTTCAAAGTCCCTTGGGCATGACCCGGAGGCGTGTTTCTCTCGGAGAAACGTCGCAGCGAGATCAGAGCCAACGTGTCTCGCGACTCTGATTTCGCGTTTATTCGTATCAGGCCATCGTACAGCTGCGGTACTTGGCACGGAAAATCGGAAGAAACTATTTCAGCGTTATCTATGGGCTTACGTTCACAATACAGTCACGTCAGCTGTAACATGAAATCAAAAATGCAATTCAATATTTAAAAAATCAAAATGATTTGTACTTTTTAAATACTGTTCAGCTTTTGTTCGAAACATCTCCTCAGATTATCTGAAACCCGTGAAAAATCGTGATAATGGAGTGCTTCCACCGAAAAGTTGGGAAACATTAATTTTATAGTAAATATGTGGATCACAAAACATTTTAATAAGTAAATTTTAAGAAATTTTAAAATTCTTACTATTAGTTTTCACCTGGTAACACGCGCTGTGACTCTTGATGTTCATTTTTACTTAAATTAGTTATAAATCTTCAATCTGAGCAAATCTGGGACTTTTTGCGCTATGATCACAAACCTTTGTCGAATGTAGTGATATCAGAAAGAGCGCCGGATATTACTCGATAGTATAATAAATCATCAATGAAGTTTTATAATCGTAAAAAAAACTTGTAGGATTTACACAATTTCCTTAAAACACTTGAAAATCGCTAATGAATGAACGCTGTTTCAGAGACTGTTTAGAAAATCTCCTGACTTTCGATGAAGTAGAGTACTTCACGGGCATACAAATAAAAAGAACAATACCGAAGCCTTATTCCTCAGACTTTTACTTACATCGGACAATAAAAATTGTACGACTTATGGAAAATTTTGAAATCGACTTTCCCCGACGCTTCGGGCCAAATACCCCAATGTGCGTCGATATCTATGGACACGCCAAATAACACGTACGTATTGTTTCAGTCCGTTGTATCGTACCATGACCGGCGTTGGAACGATGATGGCTGGCGGCGGTGCAGGGACCAGTAGCCCTTACGCGCTTCCGTATATGACGGGCAGCTCCGCGGAATTAACGAGCTCGCCTTCACAGCTTTGGAACGCGCAAGGTAAACAGCAAATTAATTATTCGGCTCGAAACATTTCGGGGCAAAAAGATAGTACACATTCAAATCTACACAATTTCAATCGATTTCCACGTTCTAAGTGAAATTTCTTTTTATACTTACGCAATAGTATATTGTACTATTTCGGGACACTTTTCATTACCATGTTCAAATCAAATCGAACTGGGCTTCGTCAACCTGTTTAGTTTCATTTCGCAAAAACAATATACATTTTTTGCTGAAATTCAACGGCACAAAATTATAGCACATGCGTACCTATACAATACCTACCCGTACAAACATTTAATGAGAGCAGTGATTCTGTTAGGTGCAGATTTATTGAATAGTTTTTTTAATACTTTCCCGAACCTTTCTCGAATGCGTGTGTCTTGAATCGTTCAACGATTTCAAATCGTCTGCTACTTAGAAATACCACCCCGACAACGCCGACAAGATTTCTTCAACTATTATCACTGACGTTGATATTATCAGTTTATGACTCCTGTTTGTTGTTGCTTTTGACATTCCTGTCACTAAGCACTGTTTATCTTCAAAGTTTCGATATGGTAGCTATCTGTATACTGTTTCACGAGCACTTACAATTAGTTTCCTCAAATTCATTGTCTTGTAGAACAAGTGTAGATCACAAAACGTTCTCACGCGTACGATTAACTATCGTAGTAGGTTAGCAGCTTACGTACAACCGAGAAGCACCGATTCCGTGCTTGTGCTATAATCTTGTCCCGTTCGGACAGTACCCTACGATATTCACGTTCCCATTCGTAGGACGCGTCGTTAGATTCAAAAAAATGTAAGTTGTGCTATCTTTTTGTCCCGGGCTGCAGTCACGCGATGCATGACGGGGAACGATGGGATAGACACAATATCGAGGACGTTTGAAACGATAGCGCTGTCCGCGGGCATATCCGGACTCTCGGAGGATTATACTGGCAGTGGAAAGCCTTCCGGCGGTGTTACAACTCATCAGAGCCTACCGGGATTTTCGCAACCATTTTGCGGTAGACCGAGTCTGCGAGGATATAGTCCCTCTTACCCGACTCAGCAAAGCAGCGGGGGCGTCGTGACCTCTGTGGATGCTTCTTCAACATGGAACTATGCTTCTTCGAACGACTCTCTGACGACGCAGTACGCGACACCCTCCAGGCGACAATCCGTGAATTCGCCCTCGACACCGACACAGCACCAGCTTACCGCTTCGGCGAGTCTCGGCGGCAGTAAGTATCGACACGATTTTTTATTATAATTTTTACTCCCGATACCGACACCGATTTACAGGCCAGGCCCCCGTCGCGTCACATCCTCCTGTGTCTGTTTTCTCTCTTTCTCTCTCTTTCTCCTGTCTAGTCCCATCTCGTCTCTTGCATCTCTTTCGATCCTTTCGAAACGTAAACGTAACGAAACGGAGCGGTGCGGACGCCGCTTCCAACCGAGCGCGCTCGGGGAACGATTCGTCTCGCCTTACGGACGCGAACCCTCGGTCCTTCGTAACGCGATAAATCCTAAACGATTCGAAGAAACGCGATCGCGCACGAACAACGCCGGATCGTATTTCACTGGTCATAAATAACGAGTAAAGGATTCATTCGATCGATTTCCTCTTGCCGGGTTGCTCGTGAAACTCGTCGAATCGGCCGGTACGTCAGGACCGAGAAAGAGAGATGGACAGAAGCTGTAACCGATGATGGCTGCACCGATATATTCAGAAATCTGCGAGAGTCTGCGAGCTATCGACGCGTTCCCCGATCGTACGGCATCGTCGAACGAGAAGAAACATCGATATTCGCAAACCCTGACCTAGACAATGCACGTTTCTAATCTAGTTTTGTCTACGCGCGATATACGAGAAACGATAATAGACTATCGCGGCTATCTGCTTGTTTCGGAAGCGCGAAATTCAGATAATCGTCGCGTATCTCGTCAATGGAACTGGATAAATCGTCGTGCTTCTGCGCCAAAGATGGAAAGCGAACGACGAACGGTTTTCGTGACTGCCGTCGAGACGAGAGACGAGAACCCGAAGTCCCAGAGACTCGACGGCCCGCAATCCCCAGGCCAGAGCCGTGCCATCGCATCTCCGTCTGTCCGAAACACTCGTCGGCGGTGAATCTTTTGTGAATGCATCGGGTGTCTGCGGTTTCCATATCCCACTGCTTTCTTTGACGGTCGAGGGCCAAGAGACGAGAGTGTGCCGGGTACGCGGCTCTCGTCATCGTTTCGAGTGGCTGTTGTGCGTGTCTCTGACTTAGTTACTGGCAAGCTGTGTTTTACACGCGCGCTAAGCTCCGTCGCGACGTTTTTCCATTTTCACCGGTAATTCAGAATCAAAGTATCTGGCGGACATCGAATTCGCGTGCGTCGTTTTGTTTCTTGATAAATGGAGCAAGTACTAGAGATCCTAGTTTCACGTGTATATAAGTACACGTGGTACGTGAAGTAGGTGTAGTAATGATTTCGGATCTGCGAATACGTTCGACAACTGATGCGTTATTGTTTTTCGATCGAACGTGTCGAACGGATCCGAACTTATTCGTAGATCCCTGTACGGATCCTTAAAGTACTACACGGTTCACGCACGGTGTACACGTGTATTTTAATACAAGTTCAAGACTGCGATATCTCTACTAAGTACCATAGTTCTTTTTCGAATTTGATTTTCGAAGTTGATTTTCGACGCTTGGTCCCCGGCCAGCCGCGTATCGTCGTCCCACTTCTGCAGGATTCTGTTTTATCCCCTGACCTTTTCTTGTCCCCGCTTCGTACTGAGAGTTCTCTTATCGTAGGTCCGTATCCTCCCCTATCTTTCCCCGTCCTCTTTGCTTTCTACCGCTCTCTTTCCCTCTGCTTTGGCTCCGACTCCATCTCCATCTTCGATGTCCTACCGTTTCCCTGTGTCTGCGTGCGTGCCGACATTCCTCGTAACTCGGTCTCGTACACATCGAGTCCCTCCTCCGCATCTTTTACCATCGCGACGCGACTTCCAAGTTCGACCCCCGTCTGTGTACGACTCGCTCCGCTCCTCTTGCCTCCGACGAGGTAATTCGACTCTCCTATTCTCATTCCTCGTTGCCTCGTCATATTCGTCGGACGTCGTCGGCTGAATATTCGGTTGCGAAGAATCCCATCGTTGCTTCTCGAAACGACGAGAGCGACGGTACTCGTTTCTTCGGTTTCGAATCCGTCCAATGGACGCCGTTCGCTAAACCGTCGCGTCGCCGCCGTCAGCGAGTCCGTTGCTTATACGCGATATCCGATTGCCTCCCAGCCTTGTTTCTGCCGGATGCGCGACCGCCGTACGCCGACCTCTTCGTCTTTTCTTTCTTCTCCTCTTTCTTCTTTTCCTCTCTTTCTCGTTCTGTTTCGATTCGCGTCGTGTCCGCTTGCCTGCGACCGAGTAACGCGAGACGAAAGCACGCGTATTTCTCATCGGCGCGGCGTCGACCCCGATCATCGAGTTCACCGAGGCAACTGTCGGAAATCGCGGAAGGTACGTCGCGTACCGCCGCGCCGCGTACGAGGGTCGTCTGTTTTGAGCCCAACTTGGAAACAAGTTCTATTTCGGTCAAATGAAGTCTTGTTTTTCACCATAGTCTCCTTTTAAGGAGACAGACTCGTTTCCAGGATTGCAAGGGTGCGGGATGCGCCTCCTCATTTCTCGATAATGCAAAGATAAAAGCTGGATAAAAGATCAATCGAGGCCGCGATCGCCCTCAAAAATCCTACTTTTACGTTTACGAGGCGTAATTTGCATTATTCCGCAGCATGTAGCTGTCGCGGCTGTATGAAAGTAGGTACATGCGCAGCTGTACGCTTCCAAATAATGCAAATTACGCCTCGTAAACGTAAAAATAGGACTTTTGAAAAACTTTGCATTATTGAGAAATGAGATGCACATCCCGGATCCTTGCAATCCTGGAGAAAATTCTACTCCTTTAAACCAATACACTTTTCCCAGCGATGTTCTAACCTTTTCAACCCTTCTAAATAGTAGTTGGCATCTTGCTCCGCAAAATAGGCGTTCGCGTATGCGATGACCTCCTCGTTCGATGAAAATCTCTGTTCTCCAAGCGAAACTTTAAGCTTAGGAAACAGGAAAAGGTCTCTGGACGCCAGATCTGGTGAATACGGTGGGTGGTCAACCAATTCGAAGTGCAATTCGTGAATTTCGGCCACGGCGACCGCCGAAGTGTGAGCAGGTGCGTTGTCTTGATGGAACAGCACTTTACAAAAACACTGACATCGCCTGACACACGCTACTGTCAAACAACAACTGATCGTCCAAAATGCCTGAAATTTTCACAGGCATCTTTCAAAGCATACTACGTTGTAGTACCAGATTGAGGTTCAAAACTTTTCAGACGACCCCCGTATGTTGAGAAAACGGTAACGTTCTCGTTTCCATTTCGTTTCCATTTACATTTCCATTTCCATTGCCAGTCTGGTTTTGCGTACGCGAGGATCACGAGCTGGCTATTATTATCGTCGAACTCCGGAAATTCTGATAACGTCGTGTCCCTCTACATCCTCTGTCGCGTTTGTCGCTGTTTGCCGCGTTTCCTGCGTCCTTCCTGCTCCGACCATACGGAAAAAACTCGTCGAGAGTTTGCACAAACTCCCGTTTTTGGAAGCGCGGAGTAGTTCGAGAACGACGATCGTCGGAAAACTACCGAAAACGAAACTATCGACGCACTGTGTTATAGCCTGCGGGGAATATCTCCGCGATGCGATAACAATTCTGCCCGAGGTTCCTGTCGGTTTCTGCCTCGGAACGTCGTAGCCTCGACGGCGCTGCTCCCTGTGAACATTGCACAAACGAAACGATAAGCGACGAAGACGTTCGTTTCGATTTCCCGAAGATATTATTTTACCAGGACGTCTCGCGTCCATCTCTCCCCGTTGCTCCTGTACTGTATCTACTACGTAGCTAGCACAGGCATGTCAAACTCGTGCCACCAACGGTCTCATTAAGTATTATAAGTAACGAAGAAACACATTTTTTATACAAAGTATCATACGTACAAAACACGATAATATTTTTATTATGTATAACTGCAATCTGATTTTCGAGAGTTGAGATCTATTCCCCTTAAGCCACTGTGCACATCAGGTCTCAACTCTGGAAAATCAGAGTGTAAACAGATCGATCTATCTGACACACGTATATGTATATTTATCATCAGACAGCCGGTTTTTATGGAAAATAAAAATTTTCTAGCTGAATTGCAACAGGCAGGAATGAATTAGAAGTTCATCTTCTCTCTTAATATGTTTGATAGGTTGAAAATAATATAACGGTATTATTAAATTCTTCTAATATTTGTACTATTTGAAATTACGCCTAACCATTTTTTATAATTTTAAGAACTCCAATGTTGTCGAAGGTTAAAAAACCATATAGACCGCGTGCGGCCCGCGTGTTTGACATGCCTGACCTAGTAGTATACCTAGTACATCTCCTGGTTTAATGGTTTGCGATCGTCCCCGGTTCCTGTCCATCATCGCAGCCCCCTCGCAGCCCCCTCGCAGCCCCCTCGCCCTACTGTAACCGTGTTGAATTTGTCCCTGCCGAAAGACTGCAAAGGCAGGCATGTTTGAAAGTAACGAAACCGTGCACAGTGCACAACATTGGGACGGAATACTTTACGGATGGCCGCGAGTGCGTGAATTGCGGCGCAGTTTCTACTCCACTGTGGCGACGGGACGGTACCGGCCATTACCTCTGCAACGCATGCGGTCTCTACAACAAGATGAACGGCATGAATCGGCCCTTGGTCAAGCAGCCGCGTCGATTGGTAAGAAAGGAAGGAAGCGGAATGGTCGCACGAGCGATCGACCGCGGGTCCTTCGTTTTGCGGCGAATCTACGCTGCTTTCCACAGTCCTTCTCTTTCCCGGAACGGCTTTCAGGCTTTGCGGGATTTTTCGGGCTTCTTTCCAAGGAGAAACATCGAACCGAACGGTTTCGAGGTACGGTTACACGATACAGGAGCCTGTGTGGAAATTCGCCCTACGCCTTTTCCCCGTTGCCCGTCGCCCAAATTGCAAATTGGCCAATTACCAATTAGCCATTTAACTTTGTGCGCCTGCCTCGCACTCGCATCGGCTCGCGTCTAACGTGAAAACCATGATCGAAATGTCCGTTTGGATTGACCCAGAGCCGAATCGCGTGCGCGCATTCGATCGAAAGGCAAACCAATCAACGCCAACCGCGCGCACGTACATACGAGTGCCAAAACAAAGAGAACACCCCTAACGTTTGGCATCCTGTCTCTGTTTCAGTGGCGGACCAGGGCGATTTCTACAAAGGCTTCTGTGGGTATAGTGGCGCCCGTCGCGCCTTCGAGGAGAAATCGAGCCGCCGTTTGGTAGGTGTTTCCCCCCAACTCTGCTCATTATCATTCTCTTTCTCTGTCTCTCTATATCTCTTGCTTGCGCACGCGCTCACTTTCTCTCTTTCTCTCTTCTTCCTCTCTTCTTCCCTTTTCTTCCCCGTGTTCTTTCTCTTTTGTCTCTCGCATTACCTCTCTGTCTCTCCTATTGTTCTCCTCTTCTGGTTCTTTCGAAGCAGTCCTCGAGTCTTGGCGTGCCATCATTCGTCAATTCGTTGTCGATACTCGTCCACTTGTAATTCGATCACCGTGGCTCCTTCTTTTATCCATCTTTCGTCGTTCTCCGCTACACATTTCCCGAAAACTCAGAGAAGACCAACGACGCGCGTTTCTCATCGTCGACTAGAGTTCGTGGACGGCAACTTCTTCTAGAACGTTTGTCGTAGCTCCAAGGTGCCACTATACCCATGGTACGATCAGGATTTCCTCTTTGAAATCACGCATAGCCTGGAAACAATTGTAATTTTGCTAGAAATGAACGCGTTCGCGCGAGATTCACCGATGAAAACGGTCTATTCACAGGCTACCGTGATTTCATGCTGGAATGTACTGTGTATACGCTATTTCGTGCAACGAAATCTTTCGAGTTGAATCTTTGCTTAGCGAATAAGTTTTTCTCCTGACCGTTCTTACGTCGTTGTTCGATGTTCTTGCTCCCAATTTGACCTTCTTCTTCTTCTTCTTCTTCTTCTCTCTCTCTTTCTATGCTTGTGCGTGTGTGAATCTTTGTCTTTGTATCTTTCTCTCTATCTCTGCATTTGTCTTTGCCTCTGTCACGCTGTTAAGCTCAACGACGTAGAAATCTCGAAAGGCAAGTTTTAAGAGAATTTCGTGTTTTCACAGTCTGCTTCGAGACGCGTCGGCACTGTCTGCAGCAACTGTCAATCAACGGTAACGTCACTTTGGCGACGCAATACCATGGGTGAACCGGTTTGTAACGCTTGCGGTCTATATTACAAGTTGCATGGCATAACTAGACCTCCTAACATGAAGAAGGACACCATTCAGACGCGAAAGAGAAAGCCGAAGGGTGGCATGAAATCCACGGATACACCCCTTTCAGGTTCCGCCCCTCCCTGCACAAACAACAACAGCAGCAATAACAACAACAACAATACCAACAACAACAACAATAACAACAACAATAGTTTGAAAATGGAACCCGGTAAGTAGTCAGGTTGTTACGTTAGGCAGAGCCAGTACCGATTAACACGTTCCGTGCCGAGCCGTTTTTGCTCGATATTTCATTCAGGCCATTTGCTTTGTTCTCTACTGCATTTTTTTAATACCTCATTCTTTTTTTGTGGGGATATATTCTACAGTCTTAAACTTGTTATAAAATATATATGTATTTTTTAGCGCATTAAATCAATATGTCACTGTGTACCACTAATGGTACACGCGGCCTGAATGGATATTTTAACGTGTATTGTAGACTCTCGTTTCCAGGAATGCAGGGGTGCGGGATGCGCCTTCTCATTTCTCAATAATGCAAAGATGGGGTTTCTCACTCGTCAAAATCGCTAGATAAAAGATCAATCTAGGCCGCGATCGCCCTCAAAAATCCTATTTTCACGTTTACGAGGCGTAATTTGTATTATTCGAAAGCACAAATCTACGCATGTAGCTATTTTCATAAAGCTGCGACAGCTACCCACTGCCGAATAATGCAAATTACCCTTTCTCTTTTATTTGAGGGCGGTGGGGAAATGCGGGACTCACTCGGGGGATAGCGAGGGACTCACCTTGCCTGCGAAAAACTAGAGGCGAATTTGGGGGCCATTTGGTCCCTTCTTCCTACCTCACAGTGCCGTAGATTATGGTCCCCCGCTGGTCCGCGGGGGATTAATCTGCGGCCTATCTCCACGACCTGTGCTTGGCTCTTAACGCAAATTACGCCTCGTAAACGTAAAAATAGGATTTTTACTACTGAAAAACCCCATCTTTGCATTATCGAAAAATGAGGAGTCGCATCCCAGACCCTTGAAATCCTGGAAAAACAAGTCTACTGCCTTAACGATTTCACGATTTAATGATTTCACGTTTATCGTTAACAGATACGTACGGTGTGCAAATTTGTTACGGCAGCACGCTTTACCCTAATCCCCAGCCATCCGGTCGGATCGTCACGTACCAACCAGCAAGTCCCGGAATGTACTACGACATAATGCAGCAGCAGCATCAGCAGCACCAGCAACAACACCAACAACAGCATCAACATCCGCAACTTCTCGAGACGCATTCGCCGAAAGTCGAGTGTCCCTCACCTTGCGCGAACCGATCGCCCGATCACCACCAACTCGCTACCCCCCACATCGTTACTCTCGAAAATTCCTCGACCTCCGCAGCAGCCGCGAAAATGATCATCGACAACGGTCACCTGGACAGACCGACGGTAGTTTCCATATCCTCCTAAGGGTTGTTTCTTTCGCGAGGACTCAGCTGCGCGAACTCCGGAACACGAACCTGACTTATTTCATTTTCAATCTCGATCTCTCGATTTCGTTCTCGTTCCCGTTCTTGCTTCGTCCGTTTGCGAAGGTATCGAAGACGAACAAAACTGCAACCAAAGAAAGACGTACTCCGCCAGTACGTATGTCTCCGATCGTTTCTCGTTCGGATTTGTAAATAACGATACCGTTGCTTGCCTATCTCTCGTTTTATCCGCGTAGGAACATGTCTCGTCCTCATCCGAACGGACATTGTTCGTTTTATTTCCACGATGCGACCGTAAACGTAGGCAAGCGCGTGCGATTTCGAGGACAAATCGCTTTTTAGCCGGGAGCGAGATTCACGGCGAGAATCGGCGATCTATTTGTGCGCGAGTCATCCGCAGGATGATCTCGAGGAATCCGTGTATGTACACGATCGGAAACGGATCGAGTCGCGTTAGATCTCGTCTGATCCTTTCGAAGCGGAACATTCGCGGACCGAGTTGTGTGTTGGAACCGTTTGTGTGATCGAAGAAATCGAAGATCCACGCTTCCGAAGTTGACGGCTGGCGAGCTTGTAAAAATTGAAGACTCGTTGTAAATAATAGTAGTGTCGCGCGACGATCGTGTGCGTGTGTGTTTATTTTAGAGTACGCGTACGCGCGTACGCGATGATGCGAGATTGATCGTGTGTGCGGATGCATGTGGGTGCATGTGTGCGTAAACTGTATCCTTCGTGGAATAATCTCGAACGCGTGCTCGTTGAGCTGGTAGCTAGATGGAACTTGATTCCGAAACGTTGGATCTTGCTGCCGCCTACGTTCGCGCCCCGACGAATCGTCGACTCGTAGTCATGATCGACGAACGCGGTGGAAACGATACGCGCTCGGTGTCCTTTGTAAATATACGATAACAAATTACATATTCTATGTAAACTTTAAGCGTAATTAGTTCGGTAAGCTGGCATGCTTGAAAAATAATTACATTTATTGTCTTCGCGGAACCACGTTGTGCGTCACGGTCTTCGAATACAGCGGGGAACTGGGCATGCGCGTTCAGAACGTATCGAGACTATTGTACCGCGTTTAGATCAACGAGGCTCTTCCGACAATCGTTGCCGTTCTACGAAAATCGGCGGGAAACAACGGAGTTGTTCGACGCGACGCGAAGCGAAAACTTTTTGCGCATCTGTCGAGTGAGCTGTATCGTCGAGTCGGTTATTTTTAAATAAAAAGGGATATTTAATGAAAATGTGCGATGTGGCAATGCGTTGAAAATGATTGGAGTGTTGATCGTTGTTTTTCGAACGGTCAACAACACGGAAGACGCAGAGATGCGACGCTTAGGGGGATCTCTCGCGACCCCGAGAACGCAAACGAATGCAACGAACCTGGCCAGCTGGCGAGGAGAAGTCGGTGTACGGCCGGGAAAACTTCAACCCTGTGTGTATATACGGTGATAACGCGATATCTCGGCTAATCTCGATTAAAGGTTGGGACTAGAGCGAGGAACGCGGACATTGGCGTAGTCGGTTAGAGTTCGGATATCGAGCACCTCCCCTTCGACGCGATACGCTTCGACGGACGCACCTCTCGCCTGTCTCGTCGATTCTTTCGCAAAGAGGAGAAATCAAGCTGTGGAGAATACGGAAAAACGGACGAACGTGCAAGCAAAACTATGCGAGCGCAGGATCTCGTTACAGTTCTCGTTCAACCGTTGTTACCGTTGTTACCGATGTTACGACCGTGTCTCACCTGACCGTCTTATCGGTGGAATCCCGTGTGTGCTCTGTAAGTATGACGACACCCTGGCTCTCGAGCCGAGCTTGGCTCTTCTCCCGCTGTTTTCGACGATAACGCGATGCGCACGAGTATCCGTATACGAGTACAACTACTTACTTGCTGCGTGTATATCTCGTCCGCCACGGTGAAAAGTAAACCGATCCCGAGTCGGTGACGGTGTGTTCTCCGTTCTCAGGAAAATACCTTCCCAAGACCGAGCAATAAATCCCGAGTCTCTCCCTCGTTTCGGCGGGGAGGGAAATGCGAGCGAGAGTGGAGAGATAACGGAATGAATGCGAAGGGGAAGCGAAGGGAAGGGAGGGGAAAGGGGAGCGAAGCGAAGCAAAGCGAAGGGAGGAAAGGCACGAGGATTGGCTGAAAGTTGAAAAGGGGCTATATGGAGGAGGAGGGTAGCCACCCCATCGATGGGGCGGGGTGGAATAGTCGGGTTGATCGAGATAGCGCGATGGTACCAAGATGGCGACCGGCGAACAGAGAGAAGAACGAGATCGACGGATCGACGCGCGATGCGATCTCGTTCGTCGCTTGTCGTTCGTCTAATCGTAGTCGGTCAATATTTGACGGGGTCTCTCGACTCGACCGCGGCCGCGACTGCGACCGTGGCGGAATCGAAGCTTCGGTGCGACGCTACTAGGCGGCAGGAGGCAGGCGTCAGACGTCGAGCGGCAGCCAGCAGCCAGCAGCCAGCAAGCGGCAACCGTTCCGAATCGTCGACACACCTTGGCTGCGCACCTGTGTCAAGCCGGATCGCGCCTTGTACCATCTTCGAATACTCTCTCGAACCGTAACGTAACTCGCGCAGCTCTCGCGAGTCGACCGTTGACCGTCGACACGATACAGATCGCGTTTGCCGTCCGATATCGAAGGGGTAGCTCGTTCCCACCCGAAGAGTCCTCTTTTCGGTCTCCAGTTACGGTAAGTCTCGATTTTTCATTATTACCGGCTTCTCTCCACTTTCAGCCCCATCTGTTTTTCCATTCTCGTCGACCCGTCAACCCGTCGTTCTCCTCTTGCAATTCATCCGCGTACCGATATTGCGGAGGACCGCGAACCGCGGAACGCTATCAGCGCAGTTATTCCATCACAAAAATTCAACGCGCGAGCGAAGCAGATATAGATTCAGATACAGATACAGATAGAGAGAAAGAGAGAGAGAGGAGGGGGAGGTAGAGGCTAGGGGGAGGAGAAAATAAAAAACTGATAACGCAACGATCGAGATGAAATTGCGAAGAATGCGTGCAGGATTTATGTCGTCAACAGGAAATAGACGTCGCGGAATAGTGGAAAATCATGGAACGAACACACGAAAAATCAATTGATAATCGAATGAAAAAAGAGAATCGCAATGCTCGAAGATAGGAGACGACAAAACGACGAAACGATGCGTGGCGCGAGGCGTGGCGAGACGAGGCGAAACGAGGCGAGACGAGGCGAGACGGGCAGAACGAATAGCGCAGTATTTGGAAAGCAGTAAGACGTAACAGGGCCCGTCCGCCCGGTAGGCACGCGTACCGTCGAAACGAAACACTTGTGTTTTACGTTCGATTCGGTCGACAACACTTGTGGACTCGTCGTGGTTTGTCCGCGAGCGGTTATTTCGTTCGCCGTTCTTACGTGCGCGTTTTCCGGTCGCGCGAGGGATTTGTCGTGTTTGTTTCGCAGCGGGCTTTCGCTCGTTTATTCGCCGCGTCTTCGTTCTTCGGGTCGCTCTTTGTTATTCGCTTTTTCTTTTTGGAGTATTTCTCGAAAAAGATTTGGCGAAACTGTAACTCCGATGGTCTTGTTCACGTTCACGTTCACGCTCACGTTCACGCTCACGTTCACGTTCACAGTTTCGTTCTGGTTCACCGGGTGGAGGTAGATCGATGGTCTCGACGATGTCTGGCACGAAACTATTCGATATCGAGGAGAGATACTCCAGCAGCGCAGATATTTTATTAATCGTTAAGCACATAGTCGCCGTAAGATAATGGAATAATATCGGGCACCGACGATAATACTGTTTGTCGCGGCGCAGGCTAATTATTCGGGTCTTGCGGCTCGCCCTGGTCTGGGTTAGGTCGCTTTTCCTCCCGCCAGAGTCAGACCCGACCGAGCAAGAATCGAGATCGCGTTGTAGACTTTTCTATGGTCTTTGCATTCGATGCAAAACGGTTTGAGTTATGGGGTAAGTTGTTCGAAATGAGTAAACCCGGTAAGTCATTTTTGTTGGCCCTGCTGCGGCGCGTCGTGTTGTTTGAGTGAAATCTTGATCGGCGCATTCCATTTTTTCTCGCGGTGTTGTCAACGGGATTTCAATGGGATATTCGTATGGTAAACAATTTGATTTCTGAAAATGCTTCGGGAAATCCTGTTCGGCGTCGGTCGAGGGTAGAGAGCTGGCGATCGACGAGAATTCGATCGCGGGTAATTACACGAAACGAGTTTCGGAGAAAAAGATTGCGTAACGCGCGGTTGCGAGCGCAGCGTACCTACATAGACGCGTCATCCCCTCGACTCTCGCGGACTCTCGACCAAACTCGCGACGATATAGATACGGCGAGAGAGCGCGCGATCCCGCGCACGCCTACCTGCTGCTAAGCCGAAAAAATTTTCGTTTTCTCCGTGATGGTTGACGATTGACGGTTGTCAGGTTGATGGGGCAACGATAGCGCTCGAAGACCTACGAACGCGATCACGTACGACGTACACTCTCGCGCACACATTCCCGTACAGGCGCACCTACGCGCTCACCTACACGCACACCACCGTGTCATCGCCAGGGATTTTCACTGTCGCCGATAAGGATTTCCTACTCGACTGATAAAGAAATGACCTCGTCGCGTCCGCGATTCCATTTAGCCGTGACGCAACCCTTCGCGCGACACGAATCGAGGCGGTTCCTCCGAAGATGTGTTTCGGGGATTCCTCCGACAGAATTGTCGAGAAACCATGATATTCCGGGAAACGTCGTCGTACCGTTGAAACATCGAAATGTCGAAACGTGGTTTACTTGCCAGAGGCACGATTTCGTCGACGAGTCATCTCTGTCTTCCTCTGCGAAGTCCAACGTTTCTTTTCGCTTCGTCTCTGGAAATTGTGTTCCCTTCGTACTGGGAATTTTTTCCGAGCGAAAGGTCCGAGAAAGGTCCTAGAAAGGTCCTAGAAAGTACCAAGTGGTGGACAGGTCGGTGTCCTACCTGTTCCAGACCTGCCGCGAAAATGGCCGGAAGTTGGAACGCTCCGCACGCGGATTACCGCGTTCACCCGCGTCTCGATCGATCAAGGAACGAACCTAATCGAACCGATTCGATCCGATCTCGGCAACCGCGCTTCCCTCGTCGGCGAAACTCGACCGCGAAACCAGAAGAACGGCCCTACGCGTTCCTGGCGGACCCGACGACTGAAATTATCATTTTAGCTGATATACTAGCTAATGTAAGGATGCAGTTTTATCTCTTATTATCATGGGAAACGAGATAAATCGCGATAGTGCCGTTTATTTTGACAACGGTATGCCTCTCACAGCCAACACGGCCGACCTCCTAACCGGTGAGGTGGTCGTGCGCGGACGTGACGTTTACGGTTCACCGATTACACCGCGGCGATATTCACTCAAAACGTTGGCCTTTTCGTCTTATCACGAGCTATCATCGTGCTCTGTTCTCATCCTAAGCTGGGACTCGGGATCTCTCGAAATCCCGATGTATCGCGTTGGGATCGCGAAGAAACGTTCGCTTGTTACCCTCGATCGTTGGTTCATAGTAGAGATCGCGGTTTTGAACGTGTACTAAAATACGTATACGCGTGGTAATTTAAGAGGGTAGACTCGTTTTTAGGATTGCAAGAGTGCGGGATGCTCCTTCTCATTTCTCGATAATTTCTCTCAATATGTGAACAGCAACATGGCTTCGTAAATAAGCGATCTACAACCACAAACCTAGCATTGTACTGCAATTTTGTCTCATCCTCTTTGGATGCCAATCTACAAGTTGACACAATATATACAGATTTCTATAAAGCTTTTGACACTGTAAATCATTCCCTTCTAATTGAGAAGCTTTATGCTTTGGGCTGCAAGGG